>JAMLFT010004689.1:0-19023 GCA_026544285.1 Pachyrhizus erosus | reverse complement strand
GTATCAGTATAAAATATTTAAAATAAATATCACAGTTAACATAGAGATACAAAATTAAAGAAAGAAAGAGAAATGTGTGTAATTAATTCAGAAATTTTGAAAAAATAATAAATGTAATTTATTAAAAGTAATAAATTTTTTATATATTTAATATACTAATAAATGTAATATTATTAATTACATTAAAATAATTTGATATCAATTAATTCATATCTTCAATAATGAAACGGTAGAAAAGGGCAAAAACGAGGCAAATCTAGGAACGGATTAAAAGGTTGGATTTGTGACATACACAAGATCCAATCCGTTAAATCTCCTGATAACGCCACCCATTCATAATTTCGGTCACTCGCATCCATCACCCTCCACGTCACCCCTTTCAATCCAAACGCAACCTTTATTTTCCCTAAATAACCGTATGGACCGTAACCCCTCGACACTCTCATTGGCCTATCTAGGATCTTACCGTGGACCGGCACACACCGGATGAGTACCATTCAAAAGGACAAAGCAAGTAGATTGTAGTTGACATCACGAACCCCTTCTTTCTAGCATGGACCCCACTCTCTCACTCTCTCTCTTATGCAATACATTTCCTCACATTGAAGATGGAAAAATAATAAAGTGTGTGTAGTGAGTAACCACAGAGAAAGATGTGGTTGAAGAAGCAGCTATATTAACAGGAACTGGCACAAAGGGGTTTGGAATCTAACTTGGATTCAAAGCAAAAGCCGAAAGGATTTTTTGTTTCAGTTAGGAAAAAACATATATCTTAGAGAGGAAAACCATTGACTTTCTGATTACCCCATAGTCACTGTAAGTCAGCTCCATCATTTTTTATTTTTTATTTTTGTAAACGAATCAACGTATATAAATAAACTATTTTATTTTATTTTATTTTATCTGTCCTTTTCTCTTCCACGAATCTTAATAGAAGCAACATATATTAATCTTCAAAAAAAAGAAAAAAAAGATTCAAGAGAAAGAGATTTTTACCTTTTAAGATTTAATGGTTTTTGCTGTCAAATTTATCAACCACGAATTGGATATTTAATTTAAAAGAGAAATCATAACTTTCTAGGCTGTGGAACCCAGTGGCTTTGTTTGTTTTTTTGGCTCTTTTACTTTGCTCACTGTCAAATTAAAAGGTATCGTTTTCTCCGTACCAAGGTTGGTTTGTATACTATCTAACTTTCTCCATTTCTCAGTTTCTCACTTATATCAGTATGGGGGTGGAGAGAAGAGAGAGAGGGAGAGATATAGATAGAAAGAGAGAATGGCGGGGGTGGTGTCAACCGGTTCTTTTTGCTTAGATTTGGTGTGATGCATTAGAAAAGTCAGGGTGGTGTGTGAATATGACTATGAGATGAGATACATGTGAGATAAGGTTGTGTTTGTTGCTGTCCTTTTTATATATCTGTGTGTGTGTGAAAAGATTCTTAATCTTTGTTTTATATTCTTTTTTTTCCTGAGGGACGTTTTGGCTTTAGACCTCTTTGGATTTTCTCCTTGCTGGGGTCTTTTTCAAAATTCTCAATACTGACAAAGAATCGGTCAAGTGTGAAATATAGAAAAACAAGTGTTTATGCTTCTTATGTGTCACTGTTTTGTGGTTTTTCTGTTGTTGGGGTTGCAGACATGAGATGCAGGTGTGAACCTTGGACCAGAAAGGAAGGGGATTTTCTTGTCCTGTTGCTCTTTCCATCTGTTTCAGGAATAGCCTTTTAGCTTTCTGCTAGAGAGAGAAAGCGGTGTCGACAAGGAAACAACTTTTTGGCCATGTCTACTTTTTCACAAAAAAAATTCAATCTTGTCAGTGTTTAGTTCAATCTGGTTTAAAGGTCAAAAAGTTGAGCGTAATAAGGAACCAAAAAACTGAAAAAGTTCCTTGGCAAAAGTGACAGTGACAATTTTGGGTAAAACAACAGAAATAAAAAAAGGTAAGAACATAAGAGTCAGCATGGGAGGAATAGAAGCACAGAAATTTTTGGGAGATAAAAGAGAAAGGAGGGTCAATCCATTATTTTACAACCTTTTGTGGGGTTTGAGGGTTTGATTAACGGTTGCAGTGGGGGTGCAAGAGTTGTGACTGACATTTATTTCTCAACCCATTTCCAGTTCAATGCAAAATTCATCTTCCTTCTCCTACTCAACTGTATGGTTTTGGTCTCCATCTCTAATCATCTTGTTTTATTGTTATTTTCTCTGTTGGCATTGAATTTTATTTGTGCATCTTATTATTCATCCCTCTTCTTGCTGTTGATGAGGTTATTATTATATTTTGCAGCAAAGGAAAATGGAGGGCCCCAGCGAGATAGGTCTCATTGGGGAAAATTTTGATGCTGGTTTGATGGGGAGGATGAGGGACGATGAGTATGAAAGCCGTTCTGGAAGTGATAACTTTGAAGGCGCATCTGGTGATGATCAGGATGGTGGTGATGATCAGCCACAGAGGAAGAAGAGATACCACAGACACACTCCTCACCAAATTCAAGAGCTTGAGGCGTATGGCTTTATGACACTTTGCAGCTTTTAAACTTTTATTTTGCTAATATGCTTGTGTGATTGAGGAGTTATGTGGTAAGTTTTGTTTGTGTTTTTTTGGTTTTGCTTTTATTGGTTTTGTAGTTTCTTCAAGGAGTGTCCCCATCCTGATGAGAAGCAAAGGTTGGATCTCAGTAAGAGGCTTGGCTTGGAGAATAAGCAAGTCAAGTTCTGGTTTCAGAATCGACGGACCCAAATGAAGGTGAATTTGAAGACACTAGTATTAAGATAGCATAATTGCATTTTGATGCAGTTTGCTGAGGCAATTTAGATATTGTACTAATCGAACTGATTTTTTCTTGAATCAGACCCAACTGGAACGCCATGAGAACATAATGCTTAGGCAGGAGAATGATAAGCTGAGAGCTGAGAACAGTTTGATGAAGGAAGCCATGTCAAATCCTGTGTGTAACAACTGTGGTGGCCCAGCTATTCCTGGACAAATTTCATTCGAGGAGCACCAGATTAGAATTGAGAATGCTAGACTGAAGGATGAATTGAACCGTATATGTGCCTTAGCAAACAAGTTCCTTGGCAAGCCAATCTCATCATTAACCGGCCCCATGGCTCTCCCAACCTCAAATTCTGGTCTAGAACTTGGTATTGGAAGGAATGGGATCGGTGGTTTGAGCACTCTTGGTGCTCCATTGCCTATGGGGCTTGATTTGGGAGATGGAGTGTTGGGCACTCAACCTGCAATACCTGGGATTAGACCACCATTGGGATTGATGGGAAATGAAGTTCAGTTTGAGAGATCAATGCTTATAGATCTTGCATTGGCTGCTATGGAGGAATTACTAAAGATGACTCAGGCAGAGAGCCCTCTTTGGATTAAGAGTTTGGATGGCGAGAAGGAAATGTTTAACCATGAGGAGTATGCAAGGTTGTTTTCTCCTTATATCGGTCCAAAACCCACTGGTTATGTAACTGAAGCTACAAGAGAAACTGGGATAGTAATCATCAACAGTTTAGCCCTTGTGGAAACTTTGATGGACGCGGTATGACTATGATGATCAACTTCCTAGTTATCCTTCAGTAAAGTTTAACCAATTTTAGTTTCCTGAATTGCATTAATGCAAGAATCAAAGCAATGCCTGTTACTCTTTTAGGAGAACACTTTGATTTGGTGCTTTTGTTCCTAATGGACTGTGACTTTATTTAATGTAGAATTGATGCAGGTTTGTAAAATAACTTGTTTTTATTGTTTATTTCTTTGAATAGAATCGATGGGCAGAGATGTTTCCGTCTATGATTGCAAGAGCTATCAACCTCGATGTTATATCTAATGGCATGGGTGGAACAAGAAATGGTGCTCTACAAGTGGTGCGTTTCTTTGCTGTATATTTGCTTCATTTTTCCTTAGTAGTTGTTGGAACGTAACTGACTAGGATTCTGCATTTCAGATGCATGCTGAGGTTCAATTGCTTTCACCACTAGTCCCAGTTCGTCAAGTAAGATTCATCCGGTTCTGTAAGCAGCATGCAGAAGGTGTATGGGCTGTGGTTGATGTTTCTATTGAGCTTGGTCATGATGCAGCTAATGCACAGCCATTCATGAGCTGTAGGAGGCTTCCTTCTGGCTGTATTGTGCAGGATATGCCCAATGGTTACTCCAAGGTATGTGCTGATCTAAGATTTTATTAAAAGTTATTTTGTTTTGTGTTTTTAATTTTTGTGTTCACTGTTTATTGCTTTCCATCGAGTTCAGTTTTTTTGTTTTTCAAGTTGGGGGTATCTTCTTACTTTTGATAATGAACGAGGTGTTTTGTTATGGCTGATGCTATGTTTGGAAAGAAGTTGCACTTGACTTCTAAGTGAACTTGGTTTTGACTGCTATAAATAGAATAATGAGGTTGAACTTTTCCTGAGAAATCAGTCTTTTTGACTAGTTTTTTTATTGGAGGAGATGCTTCATTAGTTAAATTGTATTATAATCTTATAACTTCAGAGTAAGGGTCGCTTGGTGTCTGTATTTAATTTGTCCAGTGCTATTCCTAGAGAATAGTGAATCAAGGCTTATATTGTTTAGCAATAGTTTGAAACTTAGTTTCTGTTTCGCATCTTCTAGTATTTAATAGTGCATGAAAATTTTAAATCTTGGATTCTTCAGTCTTCGTTATATAAACAATACACTTGATGCTTCTATTCCTATCTCCTTTTATATAAAATCTAGCATTTTTTACTGCATACGAGGCCATAATGACCTGGATCCAGTCATTTGCTTCTATAATATAATGCTGACAGGTGATGTGTTAATCCGTGCCCTTTAATATATTCATATACATTTTACAATGTTAAAAAACTTCCATAATCTGCTTAACTGTGTTGGGATTCGCCACCATCCCGTTGACATCTGCTCCAATTTTGACATTTCACACAATCCTCTAACACTTCTTAGTTAGGCTATTAATTTATGATTAGCCTAGGGCTTCATGTCAAACATTTTTTATGTAGGTAGAGTTTTACGTCATTCAATAATAACCCTTCTGATTTTATATATGACCAACTCAAAAATGTTTGATCACTACGGTTATGTTTGAATTGAAGTTAGGAACGGAATTTTGGAAATTTCAATGCACATTCCTAAATTTTAAGATACAAAATTAAGATGATAAAAATTGTTATTTTAAGTTTTAAGATTCCCAAACTGACATGTAAACATCAACCACATTGCCTTAGGATTCTTTGCATAACAGAAATTGCAAGTTTTAAATTATTTCTTTCTTATTTCATTTTGTTTGGTTTGACTCAATGTTTGTAGGTTACTTGGCTTGAGCATTGGGAGTATGATGAGAGTGTTGTCCACCAACTTTATCGTCCATTGCTTAGTTCTGGTGTTGGATTCGGTGCTCATAGATGGATCGCCACCCTCCAAAGGCAGTGTGAATGCTTGGCTATCCTCATGTCCTCTTCCATTTCAAGTGATGATCACACAGGTATACATGCATTCCTCATTATCAACATGTAATAATGTCACACTATAAATTGTGTAAATTTGGTACTTTGGCTTTGCAGCATTGAGCCAAGCTGGAAGGAAAAGCATGTTGAAATTAGCACAACGCATGACTAGTAACTTCTGTTCTGGGGTTTGTGCTTCTTCGGCTCGAAAGTGGGACAGCCTTCATATAGGGACTCTTGGTGATGACATGAAAGTGATGACTAGGAAAAATGTGGATGACCCTGGTGAGCCTCCTGGGATAGTGCTCAGTGCTGCCACTTCTGTTTGGATGCCAGTGTCACGACAAAGGCTCTTTGACTTTCTGCGTGATGAACGGCTGAGAAGTGAGTGGGACATCTTGTCCAATGGTGGCCCAATGCAGGAGATGGTCCATATTGCTAAAGGACAAGGACATGGAAACTGCGTTTCTCTCCTTCGTGCTAATGTAAGTGGTAGTTTTAGCTAGACAAGTTAAAACAAAATGAAACATGGTAATATGCGGGTTTTGTTTTAGGCAAATTATTTAGTGATACTAGTTAAGGGTTAAGGAAACAAAAAAAATTGAAAATTTTTGTTGAAAATAAAAGCAATTATTACTTTAGTAATACAAATGTCATTCATTTGATGTTTTTGTGAAGACGAGGCTGTAAGTACGTTTTAAAACAGTTAATATTCCTCGAACATGATGGCACTATTATGATAAGTAAAATTTTCCTTATAAGTTTATAACGCAAATATTTATTTAAGATTTAATTGGATATATAATTACATTAAATACTTGAATACAGAATTTTGCTGTTAATAATAATTTTACTTATTTAACATAAAATGATGTTTTAATTAAGGTGCATTAAAAGGGAGTGGAGTGAGACAAGGCAAGAAATGTGGGAAATGGATTTGGTGCAATCACCAAATTCACGCATTCATGCATATGTTCCACGTCCGATTTGTCAAAGATAAAATTCCAACTAATATTTGACGGTTCTGAGCTGAGTGCCTAACTGCAAAAAATAATCAATTGTAGGAAATTTGGATTAAAAAAAGTGGTGCATTTTTAGTTCCATCGGAAAAGTGTAGATTCTCTTTTCTTCCTTTTCTGTGGTATTTCATTGTATTGTGTGTTATTTGCAGGCTGTTAACGCCAACGACAGTAGCATGCTGATCCTGCAAGAGACATGGATGGACGCGTCATGCTCAGTGGTGGTATATGCACCGGTTGACGTGCAATCGTTGAACGTGGTGATGAGTGGGGGAGATTCTGCATACGTGGCACTCTTGCCTTCAGGCTTTGCAATTCTTCCCGATGGCCACTGCAACAACAACGGTTGCAATGGGACTTTGCAGAAGGGTAGTGGCAGCGACGAAGGTGATGGAAGCCTTCTCACAGTTGGGTTCCAAATTCTGGTGAATAGTCTCCCAACAGCAAAGCTCACAGTGGAATCAGTGGATACTGTGAATAACCTCATATCCTGCACCATTCAGAAGATCAAAGCTGCTCTCAGAGTTGCATGACAACCATTTTGTTAATGCAATAATAATGCAAGTTAAGTTACCTTAATTATTATTTTGTGATCTTATTTTAAAAAAAAATTCTAAGAAGGGGTTATATATGTGGTTGGTTGGGTATATAGGATTTAATTATATAGAGTAGTGGAAGAGGCTGAGGCAGAAAGGGTCGCATAAGGAAGGTTTCGAGTCAAGAACGAACCGCGATGGAGGAACTTAATTGTGCTGTTTGCATGCAGTGCACTAAGGAGTGCAAGTTTTCTGCTCATAGTGGTTCGGGTATTGACTCGTTGACCTGCGAGTTAGTCTCAGCGCTCTTGTTTGGATAAAAAATGTGCGTGTTACTACTTAATTACTGGTACCCATCCTATACAGTTTCAAATTGCTGAACTAATATATTTTCGAATGCTTTTTCATATTTTAGTCTCTTCATATTTACTGGTGCAACTTTTGGCTTTTTTTTTTTTTTTTTTTTTTTTTTTTTGGGAGCTGCTGTTTTTATTTTACGTGGCCGTTTTGATTGGAGAAAAACATGAATGACAGAAACAAGATTTTCGTCCTGTAGGGGATTGTGATGATAATTTATATTTAATTAGGATTTTTTCTCTCTAAAGAATCATAAAAGATACCAGGATAAAAAATTATTAAAAATTCGATTAAAGTCACAGAATTATTTTTAATTGAAAGTCAACTGGATGATCAGTAAAGTTTTACTCGTTACCTAAATATTTATTCAAATCCGTATAAAAAATCTATAACCAGTAATATAAACATTACAATAAAATTACATGGTCGGATGGTCGTAAATTATATCAAATAGAATGAATGTCGATATTGATAGGCAAATGCTAGATTTGGTATATAAGAATTATTCTAGTCAAAGAGAACTACATTTTTTTCATGATCTAAATTGTAGGACGACAGAATTATGCTTTAATGTAAGACAAAGAAAACTTTTAGACTCGATATATTCATTAAAAAACTTTTATGTAAATGAATTAAATTATTGTTAAACAATCAAATATTTCATATTTGGTTGATTTAATTCTCTTGCTGTCCAACCATGTCTTTTTCTCTATATCCATATATTACAGAAATAGGTGCGTGTGTGTGAGAGAACTATTAACACCTCTAACAACCTTCATGTTTATTTAATTTTTTATTGGGAGCTTATTTCAGAATTACAAAATTAAAGGAAGATTTTTTTAAATTACTGAAGAAGAAAGATTTGAAGATCATGAAAGCAGGTAGAGACATAGTTTCGGTAAGAGAGTTTAGCTTGAAATAAAATAAAGACATGAAGTTAGTCGATAAAAAATTCAGAAAGTTACACACAAAATGGCAACTCGTGCTAATATTTATTTTAAAAATTAAATACCATACTTTAAAAGCAATTAAGTTTATCCAAATTGCATTTAGTAAGAGCCATTGGCCAGCTGTGGTTATTTAGGCCGCGTATTTGCTCTTATTTATTGATTTGGGCCTCCAATATACACAGAAAATTCAAGCCCGTTATATATATTTATAAATGCACCACCAAAATTCAAATAATTCAATAATTTCCTATCCATTTCTGGTTAGGATAAAATATGTTTTGATTTCTTGTTTTATCTTGATTTTTATTTTTAATCATTCATAATTTTTTATTTTTCATAAATTATTTTGTTTTATTTTTAATATTTATTATTTTATTTTATTTTTAATTTTTTATATTAATATCAATAGTAATGATATAATGCGTAAAATTTGTGTTTAAATATTTTTATTTAATATTTTGCACGATTTTTAAAGGTTATAAATTTTCTTAGGGATTAAAATAATAAAAAAATGTTACAACAAAAATCAAAACTCTGAATATTAATTTTTTTTAAAATCACAAAAAATATTATAAAATAAAAATTTAAATGGTACGGAAATTTATAACCATTAAAATGTAAAAACTACTGTGAAAAACTAAAAAACAATTAAAATACTAAGAACAGAAATCAATATCAAACTAGAGAAAAAAAAAACATTTTTTAGGCTTCAGCTTGTTTACCCAAAGACCTTCTGCCCTTCCATGTGATATCATCAACCTCTTGTCTCTACATACATCAGTCACTTGAACTAAAACTAATATTCTTATGGTTAATAATGCAGAACAGATTGTACCTATAAGCAGCCATCATCGGTGGCCGATTTAGAACCCTTAGGTTAAGGCAACCAATCTATTGAAAAAATAAAAATAAATCATTATTATTATGAAATAAATAAAAAATTAAAAATAAAGAGTTTAAATATAAAAATTAAGAAAAAAAATATACACATTCAAAATATTTATTCATAATTTTTCAAAAGTGTTGCACCCTTCCTTATATACAGATACATCAATGGATATCATTGTCTTGTATGTAATATTATGATTTATTTATATGCAGAAGATGGAAAAGATCACAGTTCCTGAGTAGAAAGAAATGGTAATTAATTGCAATGCTCAAAATATTGCTTTGTTTCATGCAGTTATTTGCAACCAAACAATGTGACATGGAAAGGGGAGCTGTTTAGTTTTGCTGCTTCAGTGCAGCTGCTACAACTTGTCAATACTATGGCTATTGTATATTCTTAATACAGACAGAACCCATCTGTATGTTTAATATTTGAATTCTTGGATCATATCTTCAATTTAGTAGAAAAAGAATGCCGTTGTCTGAAATATTTTGGGTGGAAGATCTGTACCAAAAGCAACTTTTCTATTCGTTACTAAATCAAATTTTCAAGGTATTAACTAGTTAAATAATAAATATTAACTTTCGGTCTATCAAGAACAAGGGTTTATTTATTTCACTTGTTCATATCAAAGATTTTCTTTTTCTTTTTTAAATTGATCGATCTTCCAGATTTATTGACATATTTATTTCCATTGCAAGTTGATACAAACTCGTGCTGCCTTTGCCAACGGAGACAATAGAATCGATTCAACTGGCATATAAAGCTGTCATCTGATGAACTCACTAGTAGCAGACTCATAAACTCTTGAATGATATGGGGTGTGTTCGGTATGAGATGCTGGAAAATGGCAATGAATATGGTCTTTTATTCCCTTCAAGATTCAAATACATTGCCTTTTGCCACCTGCCCATTTAATTCCTACCAAGCACCCCACTAGTGCGTGTGACATACAACTCGATATATTAAGAGGTGTGCAAGCAAAAAGAGATTCAGACATCCAGTTTTTGACATTTATGAGGTAAAATAAGTTTGAGGGGTTGGTGACTGATGATCAGGAAACTTATTTAGCTATTTGTGATATTGAAGTTCCCAACAAGTAAAAGTATAATATAAAATCAAGTCTACTTTAACCAAATCTGGTTCATCTGATTCTGAAGAAAGGCACCAATTTCTTTTTTAAATGCAGCATTGTGTTGGATACTTGGATCGTTTCCACAGAAACCAAGGCTGAAAAACAAAGGAGTAAAAAGGCATTGTCATATGAACAAAATAACTAAATCTTAGTGTAACTTCTGTTGAGTTTTCCTTTTTAAAATTAACATTTGGGTTTCCAAATTTTAGTGTAACTTGGTAAAACAAAAATACAATTAAAACTTGGTTAGCTTTGATTCTTTATTTTGGGGGAGGGAAGGAATGGGTGTGTAGATTCCTTTGAGTTTTCCAATAGATAGGGAGACTATTCACTTAGTACACTCTTTAAGTTGGACCAACCTTGACAGTTGTTTAGCGTGGGTTTGTTTAATGAGTAACTGTTTTTGAAGTCATAGCATAGCCATGACGACGCCACAAATTGAAATGTGGTAGATTTGATTTTGAGTAGATGGCTTCACAGGTACACAAAATAAAAATGTGTCCCACTAGACAGTGATGAAAGGTTGTGATTAGTTTGCAACCATCACTATTCACTAGCCTTGTTGAATTTTTTTCCAACTTCATATAGGAGGATTAATGCTTTTCTTCCACTCTGACATCTTGTTGCTGGTCAATAGTAATCCTTGGAAGCAGCATCAAGTTTCCATCTGTGCAAATAATATTTTGAGTGGTTTATTGCATTTCTTTGAAAAGTCTTGCGTTATGTCTTTTATGTGGACCATATAATCAGCAACAAGTTGAACGTTCGCATTCAAAGGATGGAACCATAGATTTATTTGCTGGGGCGCTGAGATATTATGATCCTTAAATGCACTAATTAGTTGTCATCTAAAACCCAGCTACCCCGTCTGGTTTGTGTAGTGAATTGATTGCAAGATTTTGACGCTTGATCATCTTTCATTGGCTACGCTGAATATGAAGCAACATTCCATTGCGCCTTAAGATTATCATGTATATTGTTATGGCATCATTGAAGTTCCAGTGAAAAATAAAATTATACTATCACATTCCTGGAAATTGCTACCCCCATATAATTGTTCGGAAGATATGTTGGAGCAATTTTAAATTTTGGTACCTCCGTTATTTGGGCTGGGCTTATAGTTGTTGTGGCCCGCTCTAGCATCTGACACACCTTATTTGCTTATCTTTTTTTTTTTTTCGTTTTTATATTTTTACACTCCTTTTGTTTTCGTAGTCGTTGTTATGCTATTTATTGTTTTAATTTTATTTTGATAGTGTCAATTAAATTTTATGGTAATTTTTTATGCCAATTATGTGTCACTATAATAAGAATATGTGAAATGTACCGTAGAATTCAACCCGCATCAAAGTCAAATTAGTCACCATAGAGTTGAACTTAAAATAGTTCAGCCCATAACGTTGATGGATTGTTTTATGCAGTTTAAAATTTACCAAATTCACGCAGTCAACTAAGAGCATGTCTTTTCGTATAAGCAACTCATCTTTTGTCACATAAATTTTAAATAATTTAATTAATTTCTTTTTTTAGTTAAAATTTGTATCAACAGATTGCTTAACGTATTTTTTCTCTTATATTTGATATAAATTTTAAACAACTCATAAGATATAATTATTTATATAAATAACTATCTCTAATTTTAAACAATCAAAAATCATATGTAACATTTTAAAAATAAATAATTTGTTGATAAACAATCCTTATAATATAACTAAGCAACTCTCAATGTAGATATTCTAATCGTAATTATTGGATGAAGAGCAAATCAATTATATTTTACCTTGTAAATCAAACATAAAATTTGCATTCAAAATATGAATAATCTAATCTTCAACACCTATTTGTAGAGTATTTTGCAACAATTGAGATAACACACAAATATCAAACTATTTTCCCATAGAATCATACATAGGAGAAAAAAAATCCTAATATGCACCTCAATGTTTTTTTCAATGAAACATTATGTATAGGAGTTTTAAGTGCAATTGTAAGTCATAAACTAGGACTTTGAGAGGTGAGACCTTTGATTGATTCCACTCTTTACTCCTAAATTTGGTCTATAATTTGGACACTCTAGCGATTTTCTTTACAAGGCGATTCATTACAAAATGTGAATCCCTTAAGGACATGCATGCTTCTGTTAAAACAATTCAATTATTAGAGAAAATTTTGACAAGTATTTTAGGGAGGTTCCATAACGAAGTAGCTATAATTTCTAATTTACCAAAAGTTGTTTGGCTTCATAGAGGGCATGTTAGAGTAAATTTATCCAAAATCACTTCTAGAAAAAGAAAACAAGAAAAAAAATTAAATGAGTTTTTTATAAGTTAAAATTAATTTATACACAAGTTAATTTTTTTAAAGAAGCCATATGAAAGAAATTTTATAATTTTCTTTATGTGTAAGTTAATTTTTAAATTACGGAGAATTTTTTTATATTTTTGTTGATGATTTTAGCAAGTGTACCAAATCGTATAAGTAACAAAGCAATAAATTAAGTTATTACTTCATTAACTTGTACAATAATTGAGTAATTGAAAGTATAATTTATAAACGACAAGTATTGAGAAATTTAAAAATCAAATTAAAAGACAATTGCAAATAAATTAAAAGACAAAGGAGTAAGAAAATTGGTTTTGGAAATTTAGTGAAGATTTGGTATGCATAGAAAATGTGGTATAAATCAATTGAAATAAATCATTGGAGTTTAATTTCATTAGACTTTCTATCATGCAATTATTACTTATTCTTATTTAATTAAATTTATGTCATTATTAATTAATAAATTTATTCCAATCTTAATTTTTTAAGTGAGAAAACTTAATTTCTTTGATTATACTATCAATCCTTTGAATTAGCATAATCAAACAACTTGCATTAACAAAAAGAGTTTAACAATGATCATTCCTCTGTATCATATCCCTAGGCATAAAGAAAATTAATTGTGTCCCTCGGTTTGTAATCCCAAAAGAATTTTCCAATTACAACTAGAAATATAAAATCAAGTAATTGGTTGATTAAGTCAAATACAAACATTGAGCATAAAAGAAAAATAATAACAATACTTTTATTAAATAAACACTAAAGTCAAAATTAAATGAAATTATATCTGATTACATTAAACCCCAATGAATAAAAAATTAGCTACCTGTGACCGTGAGAAATAAGTAGTAGATGAAGAAATAATGGGGAATAATTTCAAGAACATTAATTCCATTTTTTTTCTTATCTTCTTGATGTTGAATGTTCTTGTTACCCTTGATTGTCATAAAGATTTCCTTTTTAAGACTATGGGTCAATAAGGGCTCAAGTCCAAAAGAAAACAAAACACAAAGATATAGTTTATTTTTGTAGGTTTCGATGCACACATGTGTGACTTAAGTGCACAAGTTTTTATTCTTGACCTTTAGAATTTCAGCATTTTCAAAATTTGCATAACAGCACGACTTGAGTGCACAAATGTGCAATTTTTGACCATCAAAATTTCAAAAATTTCAAAACTTGCATAAATGCAAGCCTTAATTGGACGAGTGCATTCCCTAAGACTTCTCACAAGCTTGTCCAGCCTCCACAATACTTTTAAAGTTCTAAATTTCAACTAAAATAATCCTCAACACATCAAATCACTTTTAGGACATCTATATCGCTTACCTTAAGTTTCAACAAAGTCCCTAAAATTATAAAAACAACTCAAAGATCAAGCATAAAGGGGTAAAAACTAAAAAAAATCTAGCTAAACCAAACTTTTATTAAAAACTTCACTAAAGAGAACATAAATAAAGCTTAAAATTATTAAAGATATTAAATAATTACCCTTAAACTACTAAAAATTGTAGGGATATAAGATAATTATCAATTTTCTTATCCTAAAAATACTTTTAGAGAAGTTTATCTAAACAAACTCTAAGTCAATTAAAAAAGATACACCATTTTTACTATCCCTAGCTAAGGAAAGGCTAAAGATTATGGAAGAAATTATGATTTAGGAAGTCAAAATCTCAAACATAAACAACACCTTGAACAAGTCAAAATCAATGTCAACACTCTTATCCCACAAGGATAAAAAAAAATAAAGCCAAAGAAAAATAATAGTTAAATGAAAGTCCAAAGTCAAGAGAAAGATCACAATTCTAAGAAAAATAATGGACCACATGCAATTGAATAAGAAGGAAGTTGAGAAGAAATTCAACAACTTAAATCAAGCAATAATTTATAATGAAGTTTACTCAACTAAATTTACACAAGATCCATAATCATTTTTATTGAAAAAAAAGGAAATAAAATATCAAGAAATATTATGTTTTTCATGATAATTATTTTTCTACTACAGTGAGTATATTCGTATGAAAAATGTTGTTGAAGAATTGATTCACTAAGGATATCTATGGTGGTATGTGTAAAAGCAACACAAAGAGTGATAAGAATATTTAAAATATCAACAAAAGGATAAACATTATAAAAAGAATTGGTATAGTTCCTAACAAAGGATGAAAAAACAAAGTAAGCTTCAAGAATCTAAATTAATTGAAAAAGTGAAATATTCTTTCTCTTTTTTATTTACAAAGCAAAACAATCTAGTCAAAAGCTTTAAGCTTTTGAGTTTTAAAATTAAACATTTGTACTTAAAAATTTGTGCTCGATTTTAAGTTTTAGCTTAGAAATTAGGAATGTGTTTTGCTTGTAAAAATGAGTTCTTAAACTAGATTATGATTTACAAATTACTTATTCGAATTGGTTTTATATAATTTTTTTATGAAGTTATTATAGAGATACAAAAAAGATTAACTGACCAAAGAATAATAAGGATTGAATTATATACAAATAAGTAGGACCCATTAGCATAGTTTTATTAGAACAATAGTCTAGAATAATTAAAAATCATAAAGTGTAGGACCAACTCATCAAAAGAGTAAAAAGAAATAAAAAAATATTAATTGGCAAAGATGAGTTGTGACTAAAATTTATATGAAAAATTCATAAAACATAGTATCAACTCACCAAATGAATAAAAACAATCCAAAACTAATTCATTGGTAGAGATGAGTTAGAACAAAATTTCATAGGAAAAAATGATAAAGCTAAATATCAAAAGGGAAGCTTTGATGTATTTCATTTAGCTAAAACACAACTAGTCATATCATATACATAATGCAAAAAAGAGTTAATGAAAATGAAGCATTGCATTGGTTTAAAAGTGTATTACAAACAAAGTACAAAAATTTACTAAAGATGGGTGGAGGAGCCAACTGCATTCAATCTTCATAAATGACCATCCAAGACTAAGGTTATAAGTAGCATAAACGATTTACATGTTTAGATTATGAATCTTTAGTTGATTAACAACATTATTAAAGGATTGTTTGATAATATGTTTAATTTTTGTTATTTAAAGATTTTAATCTAATTTAGCATTTTGTTAATTTTATAGCAAATTTATTTCTCTGGAGAATGGAGAATTCATATTAAGGGATAACTTTCTCCATTTTCTTCAAATCATTTTTTTTAATTGATCCCTTTTTGTAGTCAAGTTATCTTTATTAGCAACAACCTTGACTATTTTCTATTGCAAGTTTCCTCAACTTAGCTTGACATGCCTTATACTTCTTTTATTGTCTATTGACATAAAAAAAAAAAAATCAATCATAAGTAATGAATTAAAGAACAACACTACTAATCAAAATTTGATGAAAAGGCCATTCATGAGCAAAATTTATATTTCATAAATTGTCAAAGTATATCTTTAGAATATATGTTTATACAAATCTTTGACATATCAAAGGCTTCATCCAATATTCAAAGTGGGTGTGGATCAACATGTTCTAGACTCTTAACTTGAATGTGATGATCATGATCATTGCTCGTTTCATTTTTTTCTTTTCTCTAAGTTAGAAATGAGGGTGTATATGTTTGTGCAAGTGACTTAGATTTAGTTGACCAAATTCTCTTATTGGACCATATAGATATATTTTCTAAAATTCTTGTTCTAATTAAAGGTCTATTACCTATTTGATACTCATAATATTTCTAAATAATATAATTCAATTTTAAATTATATTATTTAATTATTAATTTAAAATCTTGGGATGTTACAAAACATAATTTGATCAATTTTGAGCAAATAACTTGACATGCAATGATACAATCTTGCTAAGACCCAATCCACATAACAATTCTTATAAGCTTAAATATTATGAAAGTTCAAAGTTATAAGTGTGAGATCATTACTAATTTAAATGTCAAAATATCTTTTATAAATGTTTAACTCACTCACCAAAATATCTCAATTGTGTTGAAATCTTAACTAATTTAAAGAGAATTCACACAACTTAACAATTGATTTCAAATGAATCAGTTATCCACTTGAAATTACTGAGAAATCCATTGTGGATTCTTCAACAATACATTATAAATCTACTATCATATTCATTTTGAACAAATCATTTATCCTAACAAAAAAAAAATGTACATCTATTTGTAGTATATTTTTTCATGTGCTTGTTTTAGTTTTTCAAAATAAAACAAAATTAAAAAACAAAAAAAATTTGAATAAAAAAATTATTTTAAATAGCCTCTCATAAAAATTGTTATTTAAGTCTTAAAAATAAATATAAAATTGCTTTTACGTTTCATAATAACTAAAAAATAATTACTAAAATATTTTACATCTCAATTATTTTTTAGTATGTAATAAAGTTCTGTTTATGAAGAGTTAGCCTTTCTTAATTGCTAATCTAACAAGAAACAAATGTCGTAATTTAACCGAATTGCTGATTAAATCTTTTAACAACTCTGGAACAGGTGGATACGCCTTATCGTTGCCTTACGCAAGCCATGAAACGCCCATTACTATTTCACTACAAATTACATATATCATTGCTATGATTTTGGACTGACATCTTTGTTCATTTTGTGCGAAGCGCAACGAAACTGAAAGAGAAAGGTGGAACAATTAATATATCAGTATTTTAAGTATAAGAAAATATCTTATTTTATTGCAAGAATACTTTTTTGGAGAATTAGCGAGGTCATCACACCTAACCAGAAGACAATAATCAGCCATTGCTATTTGGTAAAATATCTTCAATTTCTTTAGTAATTAATTCATTAGGCAAAGCACTGTTTGAAAGTCAATAAATATTTAGGTCATATTATGATTAGTTTTTTCAACATGATTCACAAGATCTATTCCGTGCTTATCATCACTAACTTGGCCTTTGAAAATTTTGTAAATTATAATATCTCAAAATTTGATGAATATGAAGAATAATTGTTTATGCAAAAAAATAAAACACAAATAAAGAATAATTCTTGACAAAATTTTCACCAAGATGATACATAAATAAATTAAACATACATTTAAATTAGAGGAATTGAAAAGTTATTCAAATGTGAAAATGTGCAATTAAAAATAATTTAAAGTGATTAATTAATATTATTTATATTAATACATTTACTTTTTCATAACTCACTATTCAATAACTTCATAGTTAAACATGTTTTAGTTGAAACAATTATGAGATGATTAACTTTTTATAAAAAAAAATTAAAAGTGTGTGAGTGAAATCAAAACACACTTACAAAAATAATATTGAATGAAAAAGTAATTATTTATAAATTTAACTAAATATCTCAAAATTAATTATAACCAACAAAAAAAGTTAAATTAAGTGTTACTATATGAAATATTGTAGAATATGAGTCATTTAGACATCAATTATCAAGGTTGTTATATAAATTAGAGTTCAAACTTTTTAAAATACAAAGCAAGACTCAACGACTTTTCCATTAAATGTCTTTTTGCAAGTTTTTAACTACAAACCAAACACATACTAAAAATATGTGTCTATTTTAAAATCTAAAGATTAAAAATGTATACATTTTTTGTAAGAAGTAAAATCAATATTTCAAAATACTTTGAGATAAAAAAACATTTTACCCCATTAATTTAATGAAATTAATGATTATATAATGTTATTGTAAAAAAAATTATATTATCAATCAATTAGATATCACTTATACGAATTTTATAATTATTATTTTAAAAAAATCATACATAATATTTATGATAAAATAACATTATACTAGTTTTATAAAAAAAACTTATTTATACTCTATCTAAACATGAATACATACACACATAAACTCTATTTAAACATTACTCGATGGTTTCATAGTTAAACGTATTTGACTTTGAGTAATTATGAAATAAATAATTTTTTATAAATTTTTTTGAAAGTGTGTGAGTGAAGATAAAACATATTAAAAAAATTAATGTTTAATAAAAAAAATAATTATTTTTAAATTGAATAAATTTAACTAAATATCTAAAAAAAATTAATTCCAACCAACAAAAAGTTAAGTATTACTGTATGAAATATTGTAGAGTGTAAATCACATATACATCAATTATGAAGGTTGTTATATAAATATGAGTTCAAACTTTTCAAAATACAAAGTAAGACTTTATGTCTTTTCCATTAAATGTCTATTTATAAATTTTTAACTATAAACCAAATACAAACTAAAAATATGTATTTATATTTAAATTTAAAAATTAAAATATATAAATTTTTTGAAGAAGTAAAACAACATTTCAAAATATTTTGAGATAAAAATATATTTTATCCTATTAATTTAATGAAATTAATAATTATATATTGTTATTATAAAAAAATCATATTATTAATCAATTAAAT
>JAMLFT010004688.1:0-19000 GCA_026544285.1 Pachyrhizus erosus | reverse complement strand
ATATTTAAAAAAAGGAAAATTTATTTTCAGTTTTATTATTAAACTAATATCTCTTTATATACAAAAATGTACTGTAACAAACTTCCTAATCACAAAGTCTAAATTTAATAAACTTTTTTTTAAAGTCTAAATTTAATCTTTTTATAAATAAATTAAGTAAAGTCATGAGTCACTTATTTTCACCCTAATTAAAGGATTTTATAAACTGTATTACAAAACGAAACACTAGGAAACTATAACGTATTTAAGTTTTTTTGTTAGAAAATGAAAAAAAATATTTAAAGCAAATAAATGTGAACAGACGAAGAAATTACGTTTCTCATTTTAATATTTAAATTGTGGATTTTTACTTTTTTGCCCCTCTTTACTGCTCCCAGTTTCCGCTGGGTTTTTTGGGGCGGTAAATAAACCCATAAACCTCGTTCAACGCATAGTTAACCCGCTAGTGCTATCTTTTGGCGCCAAAGAAGTTTCAGTTCATTGCTGCTCAGACATGAGAGAATCTTCTTCCATGGCCACCCAAGTTCTTCGTCCTCCTCACTTCTCCGAGGTTAGTTACGCTTCTTCGCTTTCTTTACTTCGATCTTTTAATTTTATTTATTTATTTTCATTTGTATGCCGTGACCTGTAAAATAATCGATACCTAAAAAATATTTCTTGGGTTTTTATTTGGTTTTCATTAGGGATATCATTTTTCCTTGTTCATGATTCACTGATTTTTTTTTTTTTTTTATGCCAAATTCCTGCAAATATCCAGTTTTAGTTTTTTGGGAAATTTGTGTGTCTGTAATTGAAGTATAAATATTCTGAAGTTATAGTCATAGTTTTCAATTGCTGCTCATAGCTGAGCTGCAATAATTGCGGACTGGGAGGTCTTTGCAATCACATTGTGGTTATTAACCAGCAACTAATCACCGTGATTATAATTGTTGTGTGTTTGCATGCGTGTGTATCCGTGTATGTATGTATGTGTCCTAATCACTGATTTGGGTCTTTGTATATGGTGTTGCACATAAGACTGGTTCTATGATTATGAAGCTTTTTATGTCGTCAATTCGCAATGCTATCTGACATCTGAACATATTGCAGGATGCAGCTTGGCTTCCATGCTGGCTTCAGAGTCTTGGAACAAATGGGTCTATTGAATTTGTTAAGGAGTCTCAAGCCCTTTCTGTCCAAGAAGCGAAGGTTGGAATTACACTTTGCAAGTTTATCCGTTTTGTTTTTTTCTTATTTCATTTTTTGTGCGGGTACAATAGAGGGAAGAGGATAGGGTGGCTTGTTGGAGGATCAAACCTCTATTCTTAATCCAAGTCTTGCTTGCTTTTTAATTTACCGTCCTATTTTCTTTTGTGCCTCTATGTTAGTTAGAAATATTTTTTAGAACTTGTTTTGTTTCTAATGTTAGAAATCTAGACCTCATGTATCATGTTCTTCAAACATGAATAATATGATTCATACATTATAGGATCACTTGCTGGAATGTAGAACTACATTATACATTAAGATTAGGAAGGGAAGCATATTTCTTAGATTGGTCAATTTTTTTGTTGAAGCATTCTCTTCTTTGAAATGAACAAGGATCTAGGACCTTCTCAAGATAATGGTCATGACGGAAAAGATTTCAATGCAATATCAAGGGAAGAAGGTAGATATAGAAGTTGTCATTTATTCTTATCTGGAGACGATAGTTCACCTGTTAGTGTTGCTTCATCTCCTGAAAATGTGAGTTTCTTTTTCTCTTTTTTTAATTTCTCTATCTTTTGCTTTTATTTTCATTCAACATATGGTGCTAAAGTAATGGACTAATGGTATCATTTTGGTGCATTTTCCAAATATGTTTTATTTAAGTGTAACTGTTGGACTCAAGAATTGATCAATTTTGAAGAATGGTACATCTATTACATAGGGTTTCGTCCTAACAAGGACTTTAATCCTTCTAAATACCACAAGCATCAAACTAACACAGTAATTGTCTTCTACATTTTGTAACACCACATATATAACACTATAACTGTTACATACAACCATAATTGCCTAAAGAAAAATACTACTCCAAGACTAATAATTTAGATCCATAACTGCCTATAGAGTACACACTCTTCACATAATTGTCTTATCAATGCTGCTTGGTACTGAAGCAGCCTTGTCATCAAATGTGAAATGAGTAAACTACTTTATTACTAACAAGTTTAGTTGTCACTTGACACCAATGGCTCCCCTAATTTGGAAGCTTCAATTACCACTTCTCATATTTCATTGTTGTCTTCTCCTAAATGAGAACCCTAAACTTTCTCTTTGGACATCTATGGAGAGGATTGAATGCCTGGCCATGTTGGAAATGTTTGAAAGTCCCACACATTGGGAAACTTCACTTGATGCCAATTGGTTTTAAGATGAAGTCTAACAAGAAACAGTATCCTTTTCTGCAAACATACTCTTTTCATGTCAAATGTATCATGCCTCTGTTCTTGAATTTGGTTCCTGTTTGGCTTGAACTTTGTGCATTTTTCTCTTCAACTCTGGACCCCTCTACTTCATGAACTCCTTCAACAAAGAATACATTTCAGCCAAACTATCAATTTCTCTGCATTTTTACAATGCTATGCTTGATATCTTTAGTTGAATTTCTCATTGTTTATAAGCAATGATTGGGGTCAAAATTGGACCCTCTTCCCTCCTAAGATTTGCAAATTTGATCTACTTGTTTCTCCAATCCCTTAACTCTTGAGTCTATCCTTGTTGATTGTATCCAGCAAGTCAACCCAAATTGTTGGACGCAAGAATTGAACACAAATAATTACATTTTACTTGAATAATTTGGTATATAGATCACATTTGAAAGGATGAGCCCTGGCACATCGGTTGGTGACTGGTTGGTCATGGGCTCAAATATGGACATATCCTCTTTTCATATGCAAGGGAAGGCTGCAAACAATTACCCTCTTCTATACCTTCGTGAAGCAAGTATGTTAGTTTTTATATTCTACAACAATTTCAGCTAATTTTCACATACTTTTCTTCTGGTGGCTAATTGATTCAGAGACAAATTGTTGTATATGAATTTATCACTTGTAAATTGTAATAACGAGCATGAACTTGTAAGTATGAAGGAACTGTTGATAACTACTTTTAGAAGATTAGTGCTTTGCTTTTAGTTAATTTTTCTCAGTTAATTAGATGTTTCTGTTTTCAACAATCTACACTAACACACTTATCTGCCAAATTCTATTCTTGGGAAATGTGTTTGTAAATTTTATTTCTCCACAACTATTTATTCTTAAATTCATTTAAGACTATGAGTTCGTTGATCTATTTATTTTCAATGAAGCAGGAGTTTCATTTTAGTCTGCATCTTTCTTCAGATTTTGATTCACTCTCTTTCCCGAACCAAGATTTGAATGGATCTCATGATGTAGTTGCTCCAGGTAAAGTTTTGTCATTACAACCTGTTCAACCTTCTATTGATTTTAGAGAGAATATGCATTCCATGATGGATCCTCTTACCTGTGAACCAGATGTGTTGGCTGCTTTCATCCCTGAAACTGTGAAAAAGGACGCTTCAGAGTCTCTCATTGATACAATTGATTCTGCTGGACAACAGAAAGAAGGATCTGAGGTTAAAGGTTTTGAAGGTGCTGATGTCAGCAATGCAGTTGAACTTTCTATTGCCGCATCTGAGGCATTAGTCATACATGATTTAGTGAAGATGGACTCAGTTTCAGAAACAATGCATGCAGAAGCTGTACTTGAAGTTGCACTTTGTGTGAAGCAGGCACGCGTTGAGGGGTTGGAAGACAGCTTCCAATCCTCAAATGAGGAATCTGACTATAGTGATACTCTTTCTGATTTGAATGATTTCATCATGGAAGATGCCTATGAAGATATAGGCTTACCTATTGGTGTTCCTGTTGAGAATAATCTTTACAGTTCAACTATGTTTCATGCAAAAAGTGTGTCCAATACTGAAAAGGGTAGTGGATGCAATAATAAACCTAGTGATGATGAGCTTACTTCTCAGCTTGCCAATTTTGATGATAAATCTAAACAAAAGAAGTTAGAAGTTAATGTGGAGAGGGAGATGCAGCAAGGCTCACCTCGTCATTCTTTACATTGTGAGAAGCAGATGCATTCTAATGATCCTGGTTTGGGTGAAAACACTCTCAAACATTTTGATAACAGTCTTCCTATTTCTCATCAATGCATAGAGAATAGTACCGATGTTTTGGACCCCAACCAGGTAAATTAGCTTCTTTTCCTTTCATTTTCTGTTCCACATGTCTAGAGAACATCCACATTTTAGCTTGTCTTGAACCAACTATTCCAAAAGCTTAGGCTATTTAGTGAACCAACAATCCTCCCTCCTGAAAGTGTTCTCTGGGCTTTAAGCATGCATAATGCATAGGTCCACCTACCTTGCATTGAAATTTTTAACATTTTATTAGAATGGAGATGACAACGTTTAAACTGAAGACCACTTAGTTGTAGAGGCACTGATGTCATGTCACAAACCAACTATTCCAAAAGCTTAAGCTGTATGGAAAAAATATATGAATAGTTTGTATGTTGTATATCTTTAACACAGCCATTGTTGCAACTGAAATTGAAAAGAATGAATGGATGAATAAAAGAAAAAATTAGCAGTCTCGTTTTTTAGTATTGTCTGTCTCAGTTATTTCTGATCATTGTTATGTCACCAGTATTACTGGATTTTTTATAAGTAATTGATGCCACATTGATTTCCACTTTTCAGACAGTTGGGTTGACTACGTTTGATTTGACTTCAATCATGCCACCAAACAGTGCCAACTTGCCACTTGTTGAGAATTCTGGAAATTTCAGTGAGTTCTAAGAGCTTTCTCATTATTTTCATTGCCTTTCTTTCTCCAGTATTTAAAGCTTATCTATTTTCCGTTGTTAAACTATTCAGAAAAGGAGAATTGGTCAACTTACCCAGCTCCAGAAAGATTTAGAAGCCGCTGGTTAGGGGGTTGGACATGTAAGGTGTGCTGTTTCTTCTTTTTCCTTCACCTATCATTGATTTCATTTTCCAGACAGTTGGGTTGACACCCTTAAATTCATGTTTGAGTCATGCTTCTTTAAGAAATGACGAGATCCTGTTGAAACTAAAAGGCTATTGCTTATTCTGGAGAAGAGGGAAGATGTGAGGATATTAGCTTCTACATGTTTCCTAATTTCCTTTAAACTTTATAATTGTTAATTGTTAAATATAGCACATGCAGCACATGTTATTGTCTGTATGATTTGATTACAATTAACATTTATTAGGGATATCATTGTACAGTTCAGTTACCGTGTTCAATATAAACATACGTGTGTGGTCAACATTTGACACAACCAAACCTAATAATAATGCTTTGTTCTTTGACAGTTTACAGCTCACAAAATGATGTGAAGAAAAAAGTAACATTGTAGTAAAGTTGAGGTTATTGCAGGGCCGTGGCAACCGCAAGGCAAATTAGGTGGTTGCCTTAGGCCCTTTTATTTAATGTATTCATTTTATATATTTTTTATAAAATGATAAATTTATTATAATATAATACATTATCTGTTATATTTTTATTAACTGACTACATAATTATGGTGTATAAATCATTTTTATGTAATTCTATTATTTATTTTAAAAAATAGAAAAATAGTTTTGTATATGATTTTTAATCTATTCCTCCTTCCATAAAAAAAAAAAGATTATTAAAATGAATTAATATAGACCTTAAATTGTATGAAAAGATGTATGGTATAAAAAATAAATATTTTAGTGAAAATTTTAATGATAAGATCACACATTTAAAAAAAATTCTATTCGTATTGGTTATTTTGTATAAATGTTCGATCAATGTACTTTTTTTTGTTGAAAGTCAATTAGAGCAATTTTAAGACTATGAAATCAAGTTTGATTTTTTTTTTTTTTTATTTGAATCCTAAATATTGAAAACTAAGTGAGGATAAATTGAGAAAAAAAATGTATTAATCTTAAAAAGATTTTAAGTTCTACTGATTATTATAAAATTGAAGATCTTGATTTATTTTTAAAAAAATGAAAATATTACAAGCGCAAATAAAAGAAATTCATATTTCACTAAAAGTATTATATTATATCAAAAGACTATATTTGTTATCAAATATATGCATTATTTATTACTATTGTCATTGTTGCATGTAGTTTTTGAAATTAAAAACCATTAAATTTCATTTTTAAATTAACTATGTTAAAGGATATATGGAATGAATTTTCCATTTTAGATATTGTTAAAAAAATGTTAGAAATACAAATACTTAATTATAAAAAATTTATCGATAATTTTGTAGTCAATAATATAAAATGAAAATTTGTGAGCTATATTAAATTAGACTTAATATAAATTTCGCCTAAGGTCTTAAAATGTCTAGTGGGTTATTGTAACCTTTGCTACAATTTAATGCTGCATCCTGCCATATATAAAACCAATAGATTCATAACAACTGAATTCTGACTCAATGATGTCTTATATACTTATATGCTATTGATATATTTAATGATTCTAAAATCTTAAAAAATGGTGAAATATCATGAGTCTTAGAACTGTTTCTTTATCAGCTTAATGCTAATTTCTTTTCAGAGAAATATGGAAGATAAACATTCTTTATCCTGAGTTTTTGCTTTGCCTAGAATCATGAAGTTGGGTGGCACAATTTTGTATTTTGAGATATTTTGTTGATTATTGCGGATAGTTATCTGATGGAAAAATGGTCTGTTCATAGAATTTTTTACTGTTAATATAGAACTTTCTGCAACTACCCACTGAATGGTAGGAATAGGCTAGCTATCTATTCATGACTGTTGGTTGTAATCCTCCCTCAAGAATGTGTTAGTGTTTTATTGTTGCCATCACTGTATGGATGCTATTTAATGAAAACTCGTCTGATGGAACAAAAAGAATCTAAGCATACCTGATTTTCTACATATTTTGATTTCCATCCATGTTAATGGGATACAAATTAAACCACAATGTTTCCATATCAGTTGCTTGTGTGGCTACGTGGAATTCTAAATTTTCATCTATGGAAGGGAAACTTTTATTCTGGTTGGAGGTGAATTTCCATCAAATCATATTCTTTCTTATACTAAGTGCCTTCCCTTTGGTTCCTTTTTTACTTGCTGTACACCATCCCTACATTTTTCAAGTTCATTTCAAATTTGCATTCCTTTTCTCAGATGATTTATATTGTTCATCTTGATAACCTGTTTTGTTTTTCATGTATTTTAACTACTCTGTTTCCTCTTGGAAGGAATTAGATTCATCTTCGTTGAATCGGAACAATGCAGAATGGATTCCAAAATTTCTTGTCAGAGAGACGAGCTTTCTTACAGAATCTGTAGATATTGTTCCAGATGAGAATTCTTGTGTGCTAAAACATGATCCCAAGTGTGCCATTGGTTCTCAGTTAAGCGTGCCTTCTGAAGATTCACACAACAAACCTGATGAGAGCATTTTGGAGTCACAAGATGTGATCAGATGTTCTAGTCTATCATTGACTGATCCTCTTTGTTCAGTTGTTCCGTGTAGCCTTTCTATAGAGCATGTCAATTATAATATTGATATTGACAAACAATATGATACTGAGGATTTTGTTCCATCCACCTCTGAATTTGAGATGGACAATTTTCAAACGATCTTTGATAAGAATGTAAAATTTGGCTGTAGTGATGAAAAAATTATGTATGTACTAGATGGTAAAGATATTCCAATCACTGAAACAATGATGGTTGAACAAATCACTGGGAAGATAACAAGGGTTGAACATACTTCTCTAAAGACTTATAGCACGATTTTACCAAACCAAGATCTCAACCTAAACTATAATTTGACAGAACTTCCAACTAATCAGAGTAGGAGTAGTGCTGCATCATTGGGCACTAAGATTTCTGAGAGCCTGTCTGCTTCCAAGCATGCAGATGGAAACAAAAATAAAGAAGAAAATCAGCATTTGGTTGATCATAAGTCAATTCTTGAAATAACAGATGACAAGAGTGCTGATGAGTTAAAAGCAGCAGATGCAAGTGATATTTCAGCAGAACCAACACAAGACAGGAGATCACCTCTTAATCTTAACCATCGGATACGCCGGTGCTTGCCGGGCCCTATGAATATTGCAAATGATATCAATGTAGAGAAAATTATGAAGCAGCATGTAGTACCAGAAACTGTTGTTCAATATCAACAGAACAATAATCTTAATAAACTGCAGTTTGATAGCAATAATTTCCACAGTGGACATGTTAGAGTCAGAAAGCAAGTACATTTCTCAGAAAAAGTGGAGGAGCTTCATCCAAAAAGGAAATTCTCAAAGTTGGAATCCTCACATAAAAAATGTAAGTCTTTAGTTCAGTTTGTGTAATTGCTAAGAGTCCAACCAACTTCTCAAAAGCTTAAGCTGTTAGGTGAAAACACATGAATGGTTTTATATTTCCATGTCTAGCATGTCCCCTCATTCAAAAGTTATTTGGACTTAACATGTGGATAATGCAAAAATCCACCTACCTTGTGCTAATATTTTGAGGGGACCTGTTAGGACTATGGGAAGGGGAGTTAGTTAAGAGAGTTAGTATATTGACTAGTTTGTTAGGGGGTTAATGAGTTAAATAAATAGGAGGATGTGAGGGGAAAGAAGATTCTGATCTATTCATTTGTAGATTGAGCATTAGCTCTTTGTGAAAGGAGAAATCGTATGTAAAGGGGAAATCCTTGGAGGAAAGTTTTCTCTCCTATTTTCTATTCTTTTTCAATGAAGAAATTTCATCTTTCTTTTGTGTCTTCTTTTTTCTAACTCGGGTTCCTAACAGGACCAGTTTGGTCATAGAGACTCTAATACCATATCATGAACCAACTATCCCAAAAACTTAGGTTTAAATGAATACACATGAATGGTTTTATAATACATCTCTATTCTCTAAAAGGAATATATCTTTCAGTTTTATATATTGGGTTTTACTTTTTTTTTTTTTGCTAAAATAATGTAGGTTCATCAGTTAGAGCAAAAAGGCGACGAGTTTCAAAGTCTTTGATCACTTCTGTGCCACGTATGAAACACTCTTTGACAAATTATCACAGAAGTGTTGTGAATGAATTTATATTTCAAGGTATAGAGTTCCTTCTCACTGGATTATCTAGTCAGAAGGAACAGGACACAGAAGCACTTATAAGGAATTCTGGTGGGGTGGTTCTTTATGATATTCCTTCTCCTCGAAACTCAAGGGGCAATGGAAATTCAACCTTATCTCACTTTCCCATTGTTCTATGTATGAGAAAGGTTTGTTTCTAATGATCAATATAACATTTTGTCCTTTATCATAATACTAATGCTTAAAACTTCTGCTAATTGTATCATTGCTTTCTTTCTTCATTTTTGTTAATCTCTTGTTTCCCACTTTATGGCACTGTGGATTCATTTCATCAATTAAATTGTACTCTCCAACAACTAAAATTACACACAAGAAGCCTATCTAGTGATAAAGACTTTATTGATCCTTATATATGCAACTTATCATTAATAATTATGATCATAATTATTTTTAAAAATCCATAATTCACCCATACCCATCATTAGAGGCTTTCTGTCTATTACTAAGGTCTGATAATGGCTTGAAACATAAAATGGTTGAGTTGCCACTGTTCATCCTCAGACTTAATCTTTTCTTATATGTCAATAGTTGGAAATTCACATCTAACTGACCGAGTATGTCATGAGTACTTAGCCTCCCTAACTTAATCTTGCAGTTATTGGTAATTAAGTTGGGATTTAATATCTGTTTTTTCTAAAATACACTTTTTTAACTGATGAGTTGTACAAGGAACAAAAGCTTGTGGTGTAGTCAAGAAATTGACTCTTCTCTCTGTATGATAAGCAATTCAACTTAACTTTACAAAACATAGACAGCTGTTGTAGCTTTAAACTATAGCTAAATAGTTGTTTATGCATAATGTTTCGAATGTTATTATTACATGTTTTGGAGGTTGCAAGAGAGACAGTTAAAAGAGGACCATAGTTTATGCTGTTACATTGATTGATATTTTCACATAAGCTTATCTCTGCTTACATAATTGCTCTCCTTTTCTACTCGTCTTAATATTCTCATTATTTTCTTCTATGCATCTTAGGTAGTTCCGGATGATGTCTTTCCACATATAGAAATTTGAACATGGTGATGTCTTATAATTTCTTTTCTTGGTGAAGTAGAGCTTTGATAAAATTCAGAAACCATTTGACCTAAAGGCTTATGATGTTCACTTTTATGCAAACTTTAGAAATAGAGCATGTTGAACAATAAAATCACTTAATCAACCAAAGCTTATTGAATGTCAAATTAACACTTCACCTAGAAGCTAAATATTTAATGCAAAGCTCGAAAAATATTCTTTCCATTAAAATGAGTAATAGACAAACTATGCAACATTAATTATAATATAATGTTTCTGTGTATGTATCAAAAAATTATAATGTTTCTGTCATACAATGATTGCATTGTTTACTTCAATATGATAGAGTATCTGTTGTTTGTCTCAGCTGCAAACCACCAAATTCTTATATGGTTGTGCTGTTGGTGCCTCGATACTAAAAGTTGATTGGCTTACTGATTGTGTTACATCTGGAACTATTTTGCAACCTAAAAAGTAAGTTGTATTATCACTGAGTAATTGACTTTTGCTTCTCTTAAATTTCATGTACCTTGTTCTTTGACATTAAATACGCACAATGTGGTACACTCCCTCTCAATGAGAATATTAATCTGAATATAAGTAAGAAAATTGGAACAGTAAGTGGATCATTCTCAGAAGTTATGTACCCCCTCCCAACCATATGCTTTATAAAGGGGCACTCTTCAGTCACAAGGAAAGTTTCTTTGGTCACAAAAACATTCCATACCCTTTCTCTCTGATAGGCCCATTGGGAACTATTTACAGGAGAGGGAAGAACGGAAATGTAGGAGTGCAAATGTGACAACTGACAATAGGGAAGTGGAGGAGGGAGAGGTGGGAATCAAAGAAGGGGAGAGAGAGAGAAGAGGTATTTAGAGGGAAGTAACGGAATGGATGGGGAGATGGACTGTGAAGTGGGAATAGGGACTGAGCTTTGAGGAGCAATTCTCATCTCAGTAGGGGGTATTCTCATTAGTGAGAGTTTCATTTTGTTCTTCATTTCTGCAAAGAGATTCTCCAATCATTGTAGTCATTTAAATATTTCTTATCAGAAATACAAGTTCACTTCTATATTTTGTGTCAATTCTGATTATTGCCTATTACTCTCTAACTGAATTCTCTCTTTATCCCCCTTACCTAAGCTGTCTCTTGGGTGTCCTATGTGGCCACAGCCTCACACACATGCTTCTTCCCTTTCCCTTTCAGCCAAACATCTCTAGCACCTCTCTCATGCACACTCCCAAACTTAGATCCAGGCCCATTATCTATTTTGGCTACTGGTACTTGATCCGCTTGCTGATGCAGTTGCTAACAGAAAGTGTGTTATGAAACTAAGATTAATCCAGTCATGACTTGAACATGTGCAAAGGTCATTGGAGGCACTGGTGAGAAGAGTAAAATACATGGCTTTTAACCCTCTGAAAGGGGTAGAGGGAGACTAAAGGACGTTGGAGGAGATTACTAAAAAAGATCACATGATGAATATCTCTAAGAATTTGGTTTTTGACTGTGTCATGGCATAATTTGTTTGATCTATATAGCCGACCTCAATGAAATAAGGCTATTGTTATTGTTGTTGGTTTCTCTTGATGGTATTTGAGTGCATATGCCAATCGTTGTGGAAAGAACATTACATTTTTAAGCACACTTTAAATACAGATTTTGGAAGTTTGACTTATTTGCAATCGAATCTCATTTTGGCATTTACATTAATTGTCTATATCGCTTTCTAATCACACCTCCTCTAGTATTGTTTTACAATGGCTTAGCTGATACTAAAGATATCATTTTCCTAATGTATAGATCTTTTGTTTACAAATTACGATCTTGAGTCTGGAAATATTTGACAGTCTCCAATTTTAATGATGTGTTGTCAAGATCTTTAAATCCTTTTCCATAGTTTAATGATTCTGGATTCATTGTATTAGATATATGATTCTTCCAAATCGAAATGACATGAAGTGGACCAGGATTGAGAAAGTCATTCATCAAAGAAACCAAAAACATGTTTTTGAAAGAGTAGGAATTCTGCTTCATGGGAAGTCTAGTTTCTGCACCAAGTTGGCTTCTATTATCAAGGTAATATCCTTCTTTTCTTTTTCTTCACTCATCTTAAGTTGACCCTTGATATGCCCTGCTTTTATGGTGTAAAATTTCCACTTATCAATTTTTATTTGTATATTATGTTTTATTTTATTATAAAAAAAGGAGAGTCTTTTGGTTCTGTTTACTACAATTTTAATTTGAATGGCTGAGTTTCTAAAACTAATCCGTAGTTTATGGTAATGGATATACATTTGATGACTTTGGAATGTTATTAAATCCTTATGTAGCTGAGATATCTTCTGTGCATACAAGACTTCAAATAAGTATCAACGCTATCATGTCTAATCTGAATTTATCTAAATTTACAACCTGAACTTTAATGTAACAATGGAATGAAAGTGTAGGTACCGATACAGATTACACTAATGGTCCTTTGATACAATATCTCAACATTTTTTAAACTGCATGTGTATGTTTGTGTTATGCAGCATGGAGGTGGACATGTGTTCAAAACTCTTCAAGGGTTAGTACGGAGCATTGATGAGGGAAGGACATTGGTTGGAGCTATTGTAGTTGAAGATATGGCCACAGTATCACGTCACCTGAAGCACTGTGCCAAAGAAGGAAATATTTCTATGATGGTAAGTAGTAATTCCGTATTTCAGATTTGAAAATAATTTATGGTGCCCAATATTTGTAAATGTTATTGGTTGTGCATCAACGTGCTCAAGAATTCTGCGTTTTTCAATGTATGTGTGTGTACACACTCACATGGTTTTTCATGTGAAAATTCTTGACATTTCAATATTTCATGAATTTTTTATATTAATCTCCTTCACTTGTCTCGCTCTCACCTTATATACTTCATATATATTTCTGTGAGGTGTTGGTGTTTCTGAATTCTCTGTTGATTTTCTCATGCAGCCTTTTAGCTGGATCATTAAGAGCTTATATTCAGGAAAGTTACTTCCTTTCACGGAACAGAAGAATACAGCTTCTTTGACATTTGTTAAAGTCTATGAAGTTCCAAGTTCTTCGGATATGAGTGAAGAAATATAAAATATTCTTTCAGCAACTATTTATTAAGCCACACTACCAATGATGACTTCCGGAGCAATTGGAAGATCTTATTTAGATTTATGGAAGGGGCTCACGCAAATGGCAGATTAAGAAATTTTAAGTTTTTAAGGAGGCAATATTCATATGTATAAATTTGTGGGGGCAATTATCTATTGTTTTTTCCCCAAACATTTCAAATTATGTAGGCAATTTGTAAATATATATATATACATTGTAAAATTTTGAAAAATTGTTGGGGAAGCTTCCCTGAACATAATAACATCTAAGATTCGTACTTGCGCTGATGGCTTTCCTAAAAGTTTTAGCAAGTTTGAATAAGCTTCACAAACTTATAAATAAGATCTGGCTTAATAAGAGTATATCGAATATGTACACGAGTTACCAAATGCATCTTAAATACTGTAACTACGATTTTGCCTATAATAGTTATGCATGATGTATAGGACTTAAACTGTTTATTTTATTTGGTTAAAGAGTATGGAAATGATATGGAGTTTATTTCATGCTTTCACAGCATGTCTAGTAAAACTAAGTTTTGCACTGGGATGTTTTTAATCTGCCTATAAATGGATCTCTATAGTGAACCTAGCAATCAATCATACCAGCCATTACCGTCTTTGTACGTGATGAAAAATCACACTTGTAAAAATTCAATTGGACTGGACCTACTAATTCGATCGGTCTGACCAAAGAATCAATCTAGTGATCAGTTCAAATATTCTAAAATTTTAAACAACTTCGAAATTGATGAGAATTGGTTAAGAACGGATACTTATGAAGTTTTGAAATTATATTTTGACCTTGAGACTTTCATGTAAAACTTAGAAATTGAAGTTTGGAGCTTTCAAGAGTACATGAAATGTTAATATTTATTATCATCTATTAACCTCTCTTGAAAGAAGTTACACTCATCTTTGATAAATAGAAAAATTATGAAATGTTGAAACACTCCATCTCAAAATCCTTTTAAAGAGAATGATATTTTCACCATTGTTGGTGATGTCAAGTTGAGAGAAGAGCAAGAGATTTTGTATATCATCCTAAAAAATGTCATTTAATGGTCATCTTAAGAGAGACAAAATTTATAATCTTAATTATTGTGAATATCTTTTGTTGAGCTAGATTCTTAAATTTTTTTTCTCATATTAAGAAGATTTTCTATGTAATAATTATGACGTTACTCTTCTTCTCTTATATTTATTTTTATTTTCGCATTGCACTTATATATTTTGAGTTTACATGAGAAAAATTTAGTCTGATAATTCCTAACAGCTTAAAATTTTCTTTCAATTCCACTATCCAATTACATACAATCATCTCATACTCGTCGATCATTCAAAATTTAATCCTTCATCAAATATCCCTAATTTATATGTAAAATTTTATTATTTAACTTCTTTTCATTAATCTATTTTTTATTCTTTTGTAAATTAATATGTATTAGAACATATCAGTAGCATCCAAAGATACTAATTGCCAATTTCATGTTAGGAGAGAATTAGTATAAAATTTTATGCCGTCAATGTATGATAATTACACTTATTATATAAAAGTTTATATATTAATAATATAAAATAATTTTAAATTATTATTCAATTACAACTTATCATTTATGATAAATTTATTAATTTTTATAATAATTATTTTTAAAATCATACTATGATGATTTGTGATTGAATATTTATATTGTTAGTGTATAACCATTAAAATCATACAAATATAATAAAAAAAATTATACACTGAAAATATAAAATAATTTTATATTATTATTCAATTACAACATATTATTTATGATATATTTATTGATTTTTACAATAATTATTTAAAAGTCATATTATCAATAATTTGTAATTGAATGACATTATAAAATTATTTTACACTATTAATGTATAATCATTAAACTCATAAAAATATGAAAGTCATTCAATTTTTATATTAAAAAATAAATATAACAGAAGTTAATCTATTTTAGCTATTAAAAAAGCCAGAAATTAAGGCTTAAAATGAGGTAAAGTTGCGAATTCAGTTTTTATACTTAAAAAAAAAAGACTGAAGTTCATTTATTTTAGCTATTTAAAAGGCATGAACTTGAGGCTTAAAATGAGGTAAAGTTGCGAAAAGTCATGGAAGAACGTAACAAGGTAAAAACAGAGAAATCAACATGTCTACATGGTTAGTAACCTAGTGTAGTCCCTCCACCATGTAAAAAATCAGCCTAACTTTTATAACATTGCTTTACTTCGTTTGAGAGAGAGAGAGAAAAAAAACATTTCAAAGAGGTTCATCAAAGTTAATGTCAAAGTTTGTAATCATTTTGAAGAAGTAGAAATGAAATTCATTTGTAAACAAGGCACATATGCACTTCGTTTGAGAGAGAAGGGAAAAAGAGAAAAACATTTGGAGGTACATCAATGTGATTCTCATTAAAGTTTGTAATGGATTTAAAGAAATAGAAACTAAAATCCATTTGTAATTAAGGAGACATGTTGAGGAAGAGAACTTACGTAAAGAAAATTAATGAATCAATGACTAAATTTAGCAACAGAAAATAATTTTCCTTGTTATAAAATTTCGGGATAACTAAATTTTATTAAAGATTTTTTTTAAAGTTACATATATATATATTATAAATTATTTTGTCAGTATTTTTAAGGATACTTATTAAAAAATAATTTTTTTTATTAAAAATCTTATGAAAACATATCTCAATATCATGGAAAAGCGCATATTTATGCATTCTAATAATTTTTTTTCTCTTTTACTTTTTAATCCATTTTCTTAAAGCACCTGTTAATATTTTTCTTTTATATAAACACATTTTAGTGTCACGAGGACTTTTTTTGCTATTAATTATCCATTTTATGTATCTTTTTCATTACTTCTCATTCAAATTTTATGAATTAATGACAATTTACAGATATAACTACTGATCACCAATATATTATTAACTTAAGTCTTAAAATCCATAAGACAAATTCTCTTTCCATTTTAAAATAAGTAACATTTAACATTATAGATTTTTTATGTTAAGTGATTTCTTTTAGTTTCCAATAAAATATTAATTTTTTTATTTTACTTTTGTTATAAATAAATATTCAATATGACGAAATCAAAGACAATTTAGCAAAATCAATAGTCTTACTCATTAAGTTATTTATTATTTTTGAATCCTTCTAAAAAAATCTTAAATATTACCTATTTTAAAAAGGAAGAAGTATTAGAAAATCCAAGAATAAGTTGTTCTTGATTTAACTTTTTTTAATTTTAGGGAATGATTCAATTCCCTTTTTTTCATATATGACAAACATTCAACTTCTTTACGCCCCACCCTATCTAGAAAGTAAATCAAATGTAAAATCAAGGAAAAATAAGGAAAAAGTAAAGCTTAAGTTTTAGTTAACTTTTGGATACACAGAGACATGCAATTGTTCATTATTCATTATTAAGAACAACGAATATTAGAACTTGATAATTGCATCACAAGATTATGGTATTCAATTTATGGATGCTTCATTAAGAAAACCATTGGTGGAAGATGATAGACACTGACACTTGTGGCCAACACATTTGACATTGCAACCACAAATTGGAAATGGACAACCAAATCGACACTGGAAATTGAAGTTACATTCCCTTCCAAAGAATCCCCTTGCTTCTGATTCCATGCACATTTCTGCATTCCCAAATAATCATAAGAAGAACATTCATGTGAAAATTTTGGTTTGAGTCAAAAATCAAATTGTAGTGTATAAAAAATTGACTCATTAGAGTTGAGACATGGGAGATAATGAAAACAAAACATCCTTTCTAACCTGAAGCCAAGATGAAGAAAGCTAACAAGAATGCCAATTTGCATACGGAATACCTTGAAGAATCCATCTTAGTAAAATATGTTCTTCAGGCACATATACAATCAAATGGTGGGATCAGCTTGACAAAAAAGCAATATTAATAATCTTTTTATTGCTTTAATAATTCTCATAACTCATGCATTAATTGTAGAGATAATATTTTGTTCACTGATGCATTAATTAATATTCTCTATAAATATATAATGTCTTTAGGTTTTTTATATAATACTACTTAGATTATTGATTGTTTTATTTTTATCTCATATTTTTTTATATTTAATTTTATTACTTACTGTTAATTTAATTTTGTTAAATAATTAGGTGACAGAAGGTTTGTAAAAAAATATTTAATAACAATAAAAAATATATTATATAGTAAAAATTAATCTTATTATTTATGGTTGAATTTTGTTTGTTATACAATTTTTTGATTAATTTTTTTATCCTTGATTTCTCACAGATCATGTATTAAAAATTGATCTTATTATTTCTATTTAGATTTTTCTGTTATTATTAAATAATTTTTTTGATTAATTTTTTTTATCATTTAACAAAATTAGAATAACAATAAATAATAAAATCAAACATAAAAAAATATGAAATGATAAAATTTAAAAATTAATAATTTAAATAATAATATTTAAATGAACTATTTTACATACATAAAAAAAACATATTAAGCTAGATATATTATATATAGTTATATAAAAGATGGTAAATACCTTATTTTTTATCCCCGAAAAATGGCCCTAAAATATCTGTTTTGTTACGTATGTTCTCCTCTTATCTTTCTATATCTCCTACCATTATATTAAAGATTTTTCTCGTTTATAATTGGACCGTAGTAACCTAATTATGATGTGCCAAAACTACTTTTCTAATTGCTATGTTAGTTTTGTGACTTAGTAGGCTAAATTATAGTTGGAGGTGGCACCGCAAATGCTATGTATTTTAGAAGCAGATAATACCATCTACAACATAAAAAAAATACACAAACTTTTTTTTTTAAGTAAAAGTACTTTAATATATTCCATTATTTATGTGTTTTAAAATAATATTTAACTATATTTTTGCTAATATATATATAGATAAAGAATGATTTGAATTAAAATAGTCAATTAATGTGACTTTATATTTTAACCTAGTAAAACTTCAATTTTTTTAGACAGTTTTCTTCTTATACTTAAGATTAAAGGAAATAATATGATACTCCATTTTTATTATAAGGTTTAAGTTAGAAGTGTGGTTTGATTTTAAAAAAAAAAAAATTTAAAATATTATTGTATTAATTATTTTTTTATAAAAATATTATTAATTATATGTACTATTTAAGAAGCAAATAATATTATGTACGTTCATAAAATGATTCACATAAATTTCTTGCTAAAACTTATTGGAGTACTACTAACTCGCACACTAAACGAATGCATGTATTTTTTAAAGATTGATTGCACATGAATCACTTAAATTCCATTTATTGTTTTAGCATAATATCAAGGTTTAATATGATCCTTGAAGAGATATTATTGTCATAAATGTCAACTAAATCTTAGTTGTTCTATCTGCTAGAAGAAAAAAAAATCCATTTGCTTACGATTAATATTGGCTTAGCTTCTCTTAATATAGCTTCTGTCTAAAGAAAATTAAGGATACATTTGGGGTAATTTTTTTGTTTTTAATTTTGAAATTTTAAAAATTAAAATCAATTTTAATTTAGAATTTTGAGTTTCAGTTTTTTTATTTTTTTAAAGTTATTATAAATTGAAGATGAATAAAAATGAATTCATGGTTTTATTTTATCTTATTTTACAATAAAATAATGTA
>JAMLFT010004687.1:0-19025 GCA_026544285.1 Pachyrhizus erosus | reverse complement strand
ATTTTTAAAATAATAATTAATTTTTAATTTTAGTGTAAAATATTTTAAAAAATCAATTATTATAATTTAGTTGTGTTTTTTTTTCTAACTTTTAGGTTTAAAATAATCTCGTTCCAAAGTTTTCAATTGACTTAAAATTAGTGTCGACGGTAGTGTTGTTAAGCCAATGATACAAATAGTAACAAAAAGAATCGGTATTAAATATAAAAAAAATGTGTTTTTTAAAAATTAAAATCATAAATATTTTTTTAAAAAAATAAATATAAAATTATTTTAAACTAAAAAGTATTTTAACTTTGTTTTTATTGAATATATTCTATTTCAAAAAAATATAAAAAATAAAATAAAAAAAACTTACAACTAGCCAGATGCACCTTAAATTTTTCAATAGCTTCAGAAATTGAAAAACCAATATTTCCTTGCCCAGAACAGTATTGTGAGAAATGACGGTGGCCCCATACAATGCATGAGCCAATTCTGGTAATTTTTCTTAGATAATACTTTTACCTTTAATTACTAGAAAGAAAATAAACGAAAAGAAATAAAGAAACAAGAGAAAAATATATAAAACTTAAATAATAAATTGAAAAATATTTTTATTTTTAAAATTTAATAATTATACATTGTTCATATTTTTATTTTATCAACCAATAAAAAAACACTATTAATATAATTTTTAAAATAATTATTATAAAAAATTAACATATTTTCTAATTTATGTTAGGATGAGAGCATAAAACTACTTAAAAACAACATAAACTATTTTTATCATTCATTTATTTGCTTCTTTAATTATTTCTCTTCTAATAAATAAAGAATATATTATTATTTTTTTAATATATTGTTTTTAATAAATTAGTAACACCTCATGAAATTTTTTAAAATTTCTTCAGATATTCTTTATCTTTTATACTTTTACTAACTGTGTTAATTATTTAAAAAATATTACACTAATATATCTATATATGACATTAATTTTTTAATTTTTTAAAAAATATTATACCATATATTTTCATAAAAAAAAAGTTGCTATAAATCTTAAAAAATAAAAATTTACATGTAATAATTTCAAAAAACTTTTAGAACATCTGAGTGTAATATGCTCAATTCTTTTATGTCCACCATCAACAATATCACAAATTCCTGAAGGTGTATGTGTATGTGTATGTAAAAAATAAAAAAGAAGACAATGTAACGTACAAAAAAGACTCCTGTCTACAAGTGATGTGACTAGCAGGCTCTGCTGCTGTGGCAGGCTATGCTTTTAGCCTTACAGATATTAATTATACAACTAATATTTAATATTTGTTTGAGGTGGGTTTTTCTCTTTTCAAAAGCTTCTCATTTTCTCTTCTGTGTTCTTCTCAATCCTTTTTTCGTTAATTATCACTTTCTCATTCTGAATAACATCTCTTCCAGTCCTCACAAAGGCTTTACATTTTGTTCGTGTTTTTCTTTTTTTTTTTGTTCCACTACTTAGCTTCTACGTGTTATTATTACTATTGTATAGTTTTCTTTTTCATTTTTCGAATATTTTGCCCCTTTAGTTTCTACATTTTGAACCGTTCTTTTAGAACAATATCATTTCCAATTTTCATCATTTGAATGCTTACAAGAGTTTACAACGTAGTTATGGTACCATTGTTGGATATTGCTGATACATACTCCTAATTCTGTGTAATTAGGTGTTTGTAAATGAATGCTTCAAAATCCTCTGGGAAAAGGCATGAAGAATGGTCCCCTACCCCATCATCCATCATTTGTCGTCATGATGAGCATGTTAGTTTGTTCACTTCATCTAGCAAAAAAGAGAAGCAAGTCTCTTTGAAACGTAGGAATCGCATTGGTGACATATAGGAACTTGTTTTGCAAACTAATGCATCAATATAAAGCCAACCAACCTCAGAGTTTGATAGCAAAAACAAAAGTTCTGATTGAAGCAGCAATGCTTATGAAACGAAAGCATCAATGGGAAAACACTCAAAAGCGTGTGGCACATGTTTTAGGAATTGAAGATGGTGACCGATTTCAATACAAGGCTGAACTCAATGTTATTGGCCTTCATAGGCAATTTTCTAGTGGCATTGATTATATGGGAGTGGGTAGGAAATCGTTGGCCACTAGCATTGTTGTAACCGATCGCTATGATAATGCTAGGAAATCTAGTGATCCTGTGGTTTACATAGGTGAGGGAGGAAATCCTAATATAAGAAGTAATGTTTCACTTCAATATCAAAAGTTGAAAGGAGAAAATTTGGCTTTGATGAATAGCCGTGATGCTAAAAAAGTCCTTTGAGGATAGTAAAAAATTTGCTCATTTGTTTATGATAGGTTTATTTAATAGATAAGATGACACGAGAAAAAGGAAAACTTGGAAAGTTTATGTTCAAGTTTACACTCAATAGAATTCTAGAATGATATTTTAAAAGAAAAAAAAAATCTATTCAAGTAATGACATCAATGAATTGTGTTCAAATTCTAAAATTCTTACACCCTTTACTTACGTAGTTAATAACATTTATTTGGAAAACTTCAAGCGATCACTTTCATGTGATTGTAATTGTACAAATGTATGTGTGACCTTGAGAAATGTGCTTGTATTTTTTTAAAATGGTTGGAGAATGCCATATAACTATAACAAAAGCCTTGTTTCTTCAATAGAACCATCTCTTATGAATAAGCATGACCCTTCTTGTAAATACTCCTCATCTTGTGTGAACCGAGCAAGTCAACATGGTATTCAATTCCAACTAGAAGTCTTCATTACAAAATTGAAAGGTTGGGGTGTTAGAACACGTTCCTTCATTCCCTTTGGATGCTTTGTATGTGAATACATTGGTGAAGTCTATAACAAAGAAAAAGTTGGATCAAGGATAGATGTTAAAAACTATATATTTTACATGAGTATGTGTTAGGTATTGAGTTTCCTTCTTATGTAAAAAAAGTTCAATATTGAGAAGTTCATTAAGTTTCTCACTTATTTAAGTGGAGAGAGATATGAGAAAAGAATAGAGAAGCAGTTAGGTATAAAACAAGAAAAAACATTAGTCGTCAAAGAGAGAAGAAGAGGGAATCGTTCACACATAGAGTAGTCTTCGTAAAATCGCAACTATAAATTTGTTCACCATTGGATTAAGATGAAATTTTGACAGTAGGTTCGTAACACATGGTTCTTCATTCAAAACAGTTGGATTGTGAAAATGACATCTAAGTTGTGAGATATTCAATTTACACAATTGCTTTGTTACGTGAGATTTTTCATCTTCTTAATTTTCTATTTATAATCTTTATGGCTTTGTTGTTTGTCTATATGTTAGCACTCTTTTGTGTACTTCATTAAGACTCTTTTGTATCCTTGTTGAACATAGCAGAGTTCTTTCTTTGGTTTAAATGACATGTGGTTTTTTACCCTTATTTTGATAAGGTTTTTCCACGTTAAAAAACTTTGGTGTATTTTATTTGATTGTGGTGATTTGTTATTGTTATTTATTTGTTGTTACTCCTCACAAATTTTTGCAATTTGACAGGATCTATTTTTGCTGCATTTACTCTATGATTGGGTTCTTTATTGTTATCGTGTTGTTGTCCCCTCATCATAGTGGTATCCGAGATCTTTGTTAGTTTGAGGTTATTTGACTAGCTTGAAGATGGAAGCAAATACAAAAATGGTTGCTTTAAATAACACTAACTATCACTTGTGGAAGGGCAAAATGAAAAACCTGTTATTGGTGAAGATATTACATCTTTCTGTCTTTGCTACTCAAAAGTCAAATTTTATGCTTGATGAATATTGAGATTTTGAACATTAATAGGTGTGTAGTTTTATTCGATAATTTTTAGAAGACAATGTTTATAATCACATTAATAATGAGATATAAGCTAGAACTTTGTAGGAGAAAATTAAGTTCTCGTATGCATTCAAATCAAAGAATAATAAATTGTATTTGTTGAATTGTTTGGTGAATTTGAGGCATAAGAAGAGTTCTTCCAATTAATATCACTTAAATAAATTTCAAAGGCTTTTAGATCAACCATTAGGAATGGGTATCAAATTTGATGATGAAATTTTGGAATTATGGCAACTAAACACTTTACCTAAGTCTTGGGAGACATTTCAAGTTTCTATTACTAATTATGCCTCTAATAGTTTTGATTCTTTACAAACGACAAAGAGTGGTGTTCTTAATGAAGATATGAGAAGGAAGACACATGACTCTTCATCTTAGTCTAAGGTGTTTGTCACTAAAAATAGAGGAAGAAGTCAGAAAAAGGAATCAAAGAATGGTAAAGAGAAGAGTAAGAGTAACTCCAGGTCCAGATACAAGAATGTGGAATGTTATTATTATCATAAAACATGATAGTTATAGAATAATTGTTTTTTGTGGGAAAAGGAGAATAAAAACAAGAAAGGTAAGCAAAAAGAGAAGTATGATTATGATGATGATCGTGTTACTACTTCTACTTGTGGTAATCTTGTTATTCTTTGTGATCATGAGTCAATTAATCTTATATCAAAGCAGAGTATACGAATAGTTAATAGTGATGTTACACTATATATTACACCAAAGAATGATTTTTTCACATCTTACACTTTTGGTGATTTTGGAGAGTTGAAGATGGGTAATGATGGTGTATCTAAGGTGATAGGTGTTTTTGATGTTTGCTTACAAACCAACATGAGAATGCAGTTGTTGCTTAGAAGAGTCAAACACATTTCTAACAATCATTTTAATTTGATTTTTGTGCAAATGCTTGATGATGATGGTTATCATAACCACTTTGGTTTTGGAAAGTGAAAACTCATCAAAGGTAACTTAGTTGTGGTAAAAGGAGAGAAATAATCTAAATTGTATTGGACAAAAGCTTTTTTGCTAAAGGCAGTGTGAATATCGTGGAAATGAATGCATATTTGTGGCACTGAAAGCTTAGTCATATTAGTGAAAAAGGATTGAATTGTTTAGCTAAAAATGATGTTCTTTAGGGGTTAAAAAGTGAAGAATTGAATAAATGGTCTCATTGCATGAAAAGTAAGCAAACCAGAGTATCCTTTAAGAAGCATCCTTCTTCAAGGAAGTTAGAGTTGTTGAAATTGGTGCATTCTAATGGTTGTGGTCCATTGAAGGTAAAATCTTTTAATAATGCACTTTAATTTATTACTTTTATTGATAATTGTTCTAGGAAACTATGAGTCTATACTTTGTAAAGAAAAGACTAAGTGCTTGAGAAGTTCAAAAAATTTCATGTTTTGGTTGAAAGATAGTTAGACAAGAAACTAAAATGCATTCGTACTAACAATGGTAGTAAGTATTGTGGACCCTTTGATGTCTATTGCAAGAAGCAGGGTATTGCACATAAGAAAACTCCTAAACTGAATGATTTAGCAAAAAGGATGAACAAGACACTGTTAGATAAAGTGAGGTGTATGCTCTCAGATGGCAAGTTACCCAAACATTTATGGAGCAAGGCACTATACACAACAATGCATGTTATTAATCTCACTCCTATAGTTGTCCTTGATGGTGAAGGACTAGACAAATTTTGGTTTGACAAGAATGTGAGTTATGATCATTTTCGTGTCTTCGATTGTAAGACATTTGTTCATATTCCAAAGGCCAAAAGATCTAAGTTGGATGTGAAAACAAGACATTGCATCTTTAGTGGTTGTGGTCAGATGAATTTGGCTACATGTTGTATGATCCTATTAAGAATGAGCTAGTTAGAATCCATGATGTGCAATTCGTGGAAGATCAAACCATTGAGAACATTGATAAGGTGGAGAAGACTACACTTGAGAAAGATAAAAATCTTATTAAAGTTGATCTTATACGGTTTCCTATTCACAATTTGGATAATCAAAGTTATAGAAATATGTGACATTATTTACTATAGAGGCAGAGTTTATTGTCATTACTGAAGCATGCAAAAAGTTGCTATGGGTGAAGAAGTCCTAGTAGGAGCTTGGTTTTCTGTAGAAAAAATATCCATTATTTGTTAATAGTCAAAGTGTTATCCATCTTGATAAGAATCCAACTTTCCATTCAAGGTCCAAACATATTGATGTAAGGTATCATTAGATATGTGATATTTTGGATGCTAAGTTGTTGGAGTTGGTTAAAATTCATACTGATGATAATGGTGTTGATGTGATGAATAAAATATTATTAAGGGGAAAGTTTGAATAATGTTGTTAGATTTTTGGTTTGAAGATTATCTCCACATAGTTGTAAGGGGGAGATATGTTGGGTATTGGGCTCCCTTGCTATATGGAGAAAAACTCAATATTGAGAAATCTACTAAGTTTCTCACTTATTTAAGTGGATAGGGATACGAGAAAAGAAAAGAGAGGTAATTTGGTGTAAAATAAGAGAGAACATTAGTCATCAAAAAGAGAAGAAGAGAGAAAATAAGTTTCGCTTACATACAAAGTAGTCACCGTAAAATTGTAACTGTAGATTTGTTCATCATTGGATTGAGCTAAAATTTTGAAAGTAGGTTTGTAACATTTGATTCTTCATTTTGAATAATTGAATTGTAAAAATGAGATCTATGTTGTGAGATATTGAGTTCACACCATAGATTTGTTATTTGAGGTTTTTCATCTTCTGGTTCTATATTTATAATCTTTATGACCTTGTTGCGTGTTTGGCTATTAGTACTTTTTTGTGCAATTTTAAGACTCTTTTGTATACTTGTTGATCATAGTGAAGTTATTTTTTTGGTCTAGATGACTTGTGGTCTTTTATTCTTATTTTGAGAGGATTTTTTTCAAGTTAAAAATCTTTAGTGTCTTTTACGTGATTGTGGTGATTTGTTATTACTATTTATTTGTTGTTACATCTCATGAATTCTTGCAAGTTGAGGGGATCTATTTCCGCTACATTTACTATGTGATTAGGTTCTTTATTGTTATTATGTTGTTGTCCCCTCGTTAGTATGTTCATTATGAAACTTCTTGTGTTTGGAGTTTGAACTTCATTTAACAGTTGCATTCTACTTTTGTAGGTGTAGGCAAGAGGTTTATTGATGCAACAAGACATGGAAACATCGGAAGATTTAGTTATTCTCCAAATTTCTATATAAAAAATGTTATGTATAATAACAATGACAAGAATATTTCATACAAAATGTTGTTTGTTGTTAAGGACATACCTACTGATAGAAAGCTCAGTTATAATTATAATTCTTCTAAGAAAAAATTATCAAATTTAAAAGTAATAATTACTACTGTGAATCACGGAAATATAATTCACATATCAATGTTTAAAGGTATAAATTTTTAATTGTCTAAATTTTAAGTGTTACTTTTGACTTATTATCATGATATGGCTTAAGAAAATATATTACATTATAAAGATAATTTAGTTAGATACTGTATATTATACATACACAAAATTATCATTTGATATATTCAAGGTGATTATGAGAGTTCAAAAAATGGACATATTTTTGGAAATACATTTATTAGTGTCAAATAGTGTGAATAGCGTCAATGACAATAGTGTGAATAGCGTGAATGACAAAGATATTAACTATAATTATTGTAGTTTCACTTACACTATGATAATAAATATGAAGTTTAGTTGATGATTTCCTGTAATATAAATTTTCACTTTCACTTTCACTTAGTCTTGTATATGTGGAATTATCTTTGACACTTACTACTCATCTTAATTGTTTTTCAGTGCAACAAATTGACATGAGCTGATTGAGGAATTAGGACTTGTAAAATTCAACTCTAGCAAACGTGTTTTTGTTATTGTCACATTTTGAAGGGCAATCACCTTGAACAGGAGTTACTAACTACTAGGACTGACGGGTTGGATAACATTTTGAGAGTTCTTTACAAGATTGTCTAATATTTCCAACCCATATTAGCTTGATTTAATCTTTTATAAGGATTCATTTAATCCTTATGTTAGACTTTGTAGCAAGATATGAGGATATACATGAATGTAATAATCATATTCCTTCTTCTTTTTATCTTGATTGAGTATTATTCAGCTTTTCAATATTATCGTTAGTTAAGTGTTTTATGATATCCATAGTTATTCATTAATGTTTTAGAGATAAAATTATTACTGATACAACCAATGATGTTACTTTTTTTAAAATGTTTTTCTTATTTTTTAGAATATATAATATCTATAAATAATTTTATTGGTATATATTTACACACTTGCACAGTTTGCGTGTGTGAGCAGTTGGTATATATTTTTTTAAAAGATCCAGTTCAGTTGACTAAGTAAAATATGCAAGTTATAGATTTTTTATATTATTATTCGATCATTTTGAATAAAAAATAAAAAAAAAAATCCCGTGTGTGAGTTCAAAATGAGCTTCATGAATCCTGATAATTGAAATTCAATCTCAACCTATGAAAGAGTAGGTTTTGAATATATCAAGGTGTACTTTCCGTACACCAAGCAAATTGTATCAAGATGTTCTAAAAAACATGAAAGGCAATGTTTCAATAATTTACTCAAAAAATGAGCAACTTCTCACGGAGGTAACAAAAGTTCAAACTATCAATAGAGATAATAAAATAATCGTGTGTAGAATATTGCCATTAGTGATGTATTCCTTCCTTTCCATTATGATTATGGCATAAGGAAAGAAAATTTAGTTACAAAATTATCGATATTTTAATCTTTTAATATAATATTAATTTTTTATTTATATTTTTAATATTATTATTATTATTATTATTTTATATCGTATTCAATAAAATTATTTAGGATTAAAATTAATTTGATAAAATTTTTATTTTTTTATTTATTAAATAAAATTGTATACTCTTTGTAAAATAATTTAAGAAAAAAATATATGTACAATGACAAAAAGAAATAAATGACCGTGACCATATTTGTTGGGTACGTTCAACATGGATCACAAATATGGGAAAGAGAAATTAAATCAACATTCAATTTATAAAGTGTTACCTAAAAAATTCAATATTAAAATAATAATAATAATTATATATAGTATTGAAATTTGATAAATAATAAATTAAATAACTAATTATAAATTAATTAATTAAGAAATAAAATAATAATAAATTAAAAGATTAGATTATTGGAAAATTGATTAAGACATGATTAAATCTTGATCAATTAAAATAAAAAAATAGTTAATTTTGGTCAATAAAAGTGAACAGAAAGAAATTAACAAGTCAACTCATTAAAAATAATTTAGTATATAAGAGTAAGATTAGTCTAAATTTAATAATTAGAATCTTAAACTTCAAATTAATTATTTCATGAATTTAAGCTTAATAAAATTAATTATAATAAAGTAATACTTAATAAAATTAGTAATTCTAATTAATGATTAAGTTAATTAATATTTGGATATTTTTATTAAAATAAAAAATTAGGGTTTAATGACACAAAAAATTTACTGATAAGTTATTAATAATTATAATTAGAGAAATAAAATATTCTAAGGTGATTAGTGATTTGGAATTAGGATAATTAAAATTAATTAAATTTTATTTATTAATTAAGCTTAGAAAGAAGAACTAGTTAAAAATTAATTAATTAATGAATTAAGCAATTTAATTAGTTGTTAAAGAACTTATAAATAGAAAATTAATTAGATTATGAAATATAAATGTTAATTAATTAATAGGAGATTAAATCAATTACTAAATAGGACAAATGAATAATTAAAATAAGAATATACATAATAAACTAGTTGATGAAAACTATAAAAAACAATAAAATTTGTATTGATAAAAGTGACACAAAAATCAAGATGAGTTTAGAACTAATTTAATTGTGTCTCTTATGTGCCCAATTAAAAATAAAATTAGAGACATATAGAATAAGAAAGCGCCTAAAATGAAAATAGGGGTATAAGGAGAGTTTTGTGTTTTAAAAATGAGGATTGGGAGAGAGACTTTTTATTCTTATCTGTTCCAATTTTTGTATTGTTTTCTACCTCCTAGAACCTTTCTTTTGTCTCTTCATTTCTAAAAAATTTCTTCAAATTTCTAGAATATCTAACAATTGAAATTGTCTCAAATCAAAATATGATTCTAAGGATTCAATAATTTTTTTACCAACACCTTTCATCAAGTGTTTAAAATAAGGATCAAAGGAGTATGGGGTTCCTTGCCTTAGCCTTGTTTGTTTTCATTTTCATGTTTTTTCTGTGCATATGGCTTTGTTTGTTGTAAAGGGAATAATGAGTAATACAGGCAAATGCTATTATTACTATGTTTGAAATTTTTTAAAAATACCTGCGAGTTGATTCTTAATGTAATGATGATGGTTCTAAATTTTTTAGAGTCTTTGTATTTATATGTAATTTTTTCATATTTTTCTAATGTCATTTACTATTTTTAAGTTAATTATCTTTTTGGGATATTTAATTTGTCTAAGACCTTGCAAAAATTCTAGAAAACTATTTCAATGGAATTTTGGAAAATTAGAAGTATGTTAGTGATCCTTAGGATATGAGGATAATCTCTAAATTTTCTTCTAATTAATTAAAGGGTTTTATTATTTTTAATACGGATATTGTTAAATTGTTAGAATTCTAGCATAGAGATAAGTTAAATTCTATAAAATAGATTTGGTGAGAGTTGTGACTCGAGAAACTTATTATGAGCTTGTAATGCTCTATTGACCTAATGGGAATTTATTTATAATTTTAAGATACTGTTTAATATTTATTAAAATTAGAAAGTAGAATGTTTTGTTTTGGACAAGTAAATTTGTGAAAATGAAAAATGAGGATAAAAGAATTTAGTTGGACTTAAGAAAATTCAAATGAGACCCTAGGACATGAAATATAACCTATGTAAAAATGTAGGACCAATGGACTTGAATATCTATTTTTTAACATTTTTTAGAACTTAGAAACAAAGAATAGGGAGTAAGTGAATTTAATTAGAAAATTTAGTAAATGTTAGAAATAAATTATGAGAAATTTTTTTTATGAATAATATGTAATGAGAAATTATCTTGTTCAATTTCTTGACCAATTGACATGTTTTGCTATTTTTCATATTTATTCAGCCTAAAATCCTATTATGTGTATAATTGTGGTTAAATTGATATGTTGATTGATGATAATTATGATTTAATTAATGACTTGTCTTAGTGGTCACATATTAATGGGAGACTTTAATTTGTATTATAATGAGGTTATTATATTGCTGACTTTGATTGTTAACTATTGACTTTGACTTTTGATTTTTTAATTGAATTTGAATCTCGAAGGCCAATAGGAGAAACTCTTAGACAATGTGTGATAGATACTTAACTTTGTGTGAATTGAATGTTTTGGTTTGTGTAAATAGACTCCTTAAAAGGGAGTGTATATAGTAAAATTAGGAGTGACCTCAAGTAATTTGACATGCACTACAAAATAGTGAATTAACAAAAAAATATAGTGCGAATGTAATAATGAAACAAAATAATAAAAAATAGGAATTAGAGTTTGTGTATAAAATATTCGTGAATGTGATAGAAGACGAAGAGTGCATGTGCGATGAACACAAAAGATTACTATTTGGATGGAAGTCATAAAATTGAGAGTAATAAATAAAATTCATATAACTTTTGAATATGATAAATTACAAATAATATTCATAAAGGGATAATGGGAATTGATAAGAACTTGTGATGTTGTAAGAGATGAAATGATTTATATTTTAATTTGGTGTGGACGCACGAAATAAAAGTAATCTTTTCTAGTAGGTCGTATGTAGATGAAAAAAATAAAGATGTTTGAGATAGAACAAGACATAACAAAAATATGATAACTATTTGAGGTGAGGCGGCTTTTTGGGAAAATGAGATTCATTGTGATGTTTTGAAATGTGTTATTGACAATGAAATCATAATTGTGAATGACGTAAAAAATTGAACCACCAAATGTGGAAGATAGGTTGTAGTCTTTGTTGTATACATTTATGTAAATGATCATCATTGTGTACTAGGAGCATTAAAGGTTTGCATAAACTCATAATTAATAAAACTACATGAGAGTTTTAAGTTGATGAGTCAGTCCTCAAAATCTTTGGAGATGACAAAACAAATTGATACTTGATAGATTATCTATGTGCAAGTTGATAGACCTTGGAAATGGTTGGTGCCAAGTTATAAGGAGATTCACATTAAGCTAACTTACCAAAGTGTGATAATATACCCTACCTATATATTAAGATGAAGGATTACTCCCGATAAGTCAACCTTCTTAAAGTAAAGTAAGATCACTGAGTTTTAGATATTTCAGTGGCAGTAGATCCGTATGAGATAAAGTATGAACTAACCAATTAATTTGGGACGTGTGGTATTCGAAAGAGAGTAATGTAGGATAATTATGTTTGTTTGAGGTTGATGACTCACTTATGCATTTATTTTTTTAGATGGAGAGTAATGTTTAGATAAGATAAATGGCAATGGAATAGGTTGACTACTTCAAAAGCTAACAAAGTGGAAAGAAATGGTTCAAAAAAAAGAGATCCTCTATAGATATTTTCCCAATTTCTAATGAAAATATAAGAATTAGACATTATCGAGTCGCTGCTCTGAATTTTAGTCTTTTATTGTCTAGAAGAGAGAATATTAGATCTTTATTTTATATCATATTATTTTATTAAGAGGTAACTCGAATGTATTATATTTTTAAATTTCAAAAATACTAATATATATTGTACGGGTAAATTATAATAATTTAATGATAAAAATGAAGATATTTAAGTGAATTTTTTATTATGTTTCAAAGATATTATTAAAAAAATAAAATATTTAATTTAATTTATTTCTTTGAGAATAATATTTTCTTAGTATTTTTTTTAGGTATAATTATTATGAATATACAAACTAAAATAAACTCTTTTATAGTATAGAGATTTATAAATTTATGTTGTTTTTTACAATATGTGATTTAATTTATTATGATTAATTGTATTATAAGATATTTTAAATTAAAGATGAGTTAATGAAGATAAATAATATTTTGAAGAATTTTAAGGTATATAATTTTATATGAAAGCTAAAAAGATGATAATCAATTTTTTATATAATTGAAATTTGTTTTCGTGTTAAAGTTTTAAAATAATTTCACAAATTTTTAAAATGATAAGAAAATTTATTATAATAATTAAGAGTAATACATTTATATTAAAGTTGATGAAATTTATTTGAAGTAAAATTGACTATTATTAAAATTAATTTTAAAATAATGTAATTTGTATTTAGATATTTTTATAATAAAAGTTAATAATAAAATTTGATATAATTTTTTTTGTTTAATGTAAAAGTTACCTGTGTTGTTTTAACTTGGAATTAAGTATAAATTCAATAGTAATTATTGAAAAAAGAATCAAATATATAAAAATTCATCTAATATCATGGTAACCAATATTTTACAGAATATAAAGAACTCATGGACTGCAGTTTAAAACCTTGTTTGGATCCGAGCATTCTTTAAAAGTAGTCTATTAGACATAAAGATGGCAGCTGCTCAGGAAAACCTCCAGACACCTCTTTCTTGGAAATCTCATTTCATGTCTTTGCGCTGCTAATTTTTAAGCAATGGGATACTAATTTCGAAACACTCATCTTTATCGCAATTATGCTCAAAAGTCTCATTCACAAAAGACAATAATAGACCAAATAAGGAAAGGAGAAAATTTCATCTTAAATTACAAAGAAAGTAAAATAAAACATTTTTTTTTTTAAATTTCCTCTTTCACTCTCGTTCTCGTCCAACTAAATAAAACAAAAACATTATTATTCATATTTTTTTAAAAAAATTTCTCCCAATTAAACATCCTAAAAATATTGGTAATCGGAAATCACATAAACAACCTTCAAAATGCATTATACATTGTCCTAATGTCATAGAAAGATATATTCAAACTCTTTTCTTTCTCTGCACTTTTGTCCTCTTGCCTTGATCTTTCTTTACACTTTGCATGCCCAATATAGCTAGAGACACACCCTAGAGATGGCTTTTACAATAAATAATTATGAAAGTCAATAACACTATCCTACATAATTTTTAATCCAATAATAACCAATTTAATTTTTTATTTGCATTAAATTGAATTAATGTATAAACATCCATATTTTTAACTATCATTTGAGTCCCTTGTTAGACCCTTAAAAATAGAAAACTCTTGAATAAATTTCATACAATGACAAAAATTGTAATATGATTCAAATAGTGAAGTTGGATAATGAGAAAATTTATTAAAATTATAAGGATCCAATCCTTTTCTACAAACTATAGCCAAATTGTCACACTGTTTTTTTTACTTATTTTACTTCCCTCTTTATATTTAATTTTTTTTATACGTTATTTTTTTCTTTCTATTTCTCTCTAATAATATATTTAGATGAAAACAAAATGAGAAAAAAAAGAAATTTTAATAAAGGAAAAGGCGACGACCTCCCTTATTTGATTTACAAGAAGATAAAATATAGATAAATATGCTATTATTTTTTATTATAAATAGTAATAATGACAAAAATAAGTAAAATAATTTTTTTGAAAAAACAATCTAAATAGTTCAAAAATTATAAACCATTTTTTCTCACTTCAAAATTCACTAACATTTCTCCCCCTTTCTTTCAAGATTCCCAATCAGATGAAGTAAAATTAACTAAAATAAAAATCCACTTCTATTCCATCCATCTCTCTCTATCACGATCAAAATGAGGCATAAAGAATAACGACATATATTTGAAAGTTAGATTTTAAATTAAAAGTGAACACATATTATTTTTAAGTTTAGCGAGTCATACAATATTTACAAAAGTAAACAAAGGGTTAAAACATTAAGATTATTCTAATATATCATTTGATTCCTTTTATTTTAAGAAACAATTAAATTTAAAAATATTTATCAAAAACAAAAATACTCAAATATACCCTGAAAGTGTAAACACCCTATTAGGTAGTCGAAGATTAATTTTCTACGAAAACTGGATGGGTGAAATTTGAGGATAAAATGGTTAAATATATTGTTTATCTCTCATTTATTATTAAAGGACGAGGGAAATTGCTAAAAGTTATGTAAATTAACAAGGCTTGAGCAAACAAATTCTCTACAAGTATCATTTTCTTCAACTACTTTATTCACACATCAACAAAAGTCTAAATTCTGTAATTAATTTCAAAATACAAACAAGAAAATAAATACAACACTTCAGTGTTACTGCTTTTTCTGGACATTCTTACCTAAATATAAAAAGCTACAGATGGGAACTGATTGCAAACATGCATTTAACCAAATCATCAAACTATTGATGAACCACATGAAACAAATGTGCAAAAACATGAAAGTACCAAAGCACAAGTATTTGGTAGTGCAGAGACATTAATTATTTTCAGATATATATGGAAAATCCATATAGAAAGTTAAACATGAACAAAGTTCAAAAAAATAATAAACACCAAAACCAATAGGCTAGTCTAGGATCCCCAAATCCACCTTATTGTTGCAAATGGATTAAAAGATGAGCTAAGCAGACGCTGTCTTCTTTTGCTGGAAAATGACAGCATACACAGGAACTGCAACACCAATGCTGAAAGCAGTGAACACAGCAAGGGACATTTTCAACCCCTGGTGCTTCATCCTGTCCAAGTTGTACATGTGCTTTGCATGAAGATAATATGGCTCATCATGGCCATGTCCACCTCCCATCCTCTTCATGCCAGTTGAATGAAAACCTCTGCTCACTGTCAACATTATATAATTTACGAGTAAGGTAGAACTCTGATGAAAGCAGTGCTTTCCAAGGATCTGAAGGGCATTGATATGCAATTGTTTGTGTGCACACACACATTGATATCAATAAATGTTAATGATTATTAAGAATAAATAATATTTTACTAAAAGAAATGTCTCCAAGTATATGTAAATTCAAACGACATGCCAGTTTTTGTGTTTCGGTGATAACAGTCAGAATCACAGGGAGACAGCAGACAAATCATAGCCATTTTGGCTATGGTTACAGCATTATGGCTGCTTTGATTACAGACCATCAAGTCCCCGATTTGTGCCATTTTCATTCCACTTCGACTACCACTCCAAAGTTTTAAGGAGACTTTTAAATTCCATAACCTTTCAACCCATATTCATAACCTTTCACTTCAGAGAATGACCCATTAGTTTGCTGCTCTGTCCCTTTGCACCACCCATCTCTGGCAGGTGATACATTTTCTAGTGTGGCTCTCTTTGGTGCAGCTTTTTGACATCATCTTAGTCACAAGCAGCCAATACAGCACTCAGCCTCAGCTTCAGTCTCTCGTTATTATTGACTTGTCAAATTATTCCTTACATTGATGGTAATTGTGTGTCCAGACCATGACTTTTGATTTTTACGGATGATACATCTTTAGTTGGGTATTTTTAAAAATTTTTAGCATTTAGATTTGTGTAGTATAAATTACATATTTTATGCTATATCATTGATATAGCAGCCATCCCCAGTAAAGCTTTTATGGGCCAGCTACTCCGTGCCATAAATCTTTTATACAAATATTTCTAGGGATTTGGAAGGAGTACTATCACAAAATCATCATTAACTGTACTGGAATGAAGCAGAGCAAACCATTAGAGCTGCAAGATGGGTTTACAACATTATCCCTTACTGATAAATAATACAGGTAAATGACTACTACATTAATAATAAACTGTTATACGCATTACTGCACTGGCATGATAACTAATTATTCAATATTTTGCTCTTGCATAATATAAGATACTGTTAATTAAGCCTGAAGTACAAGCTTAATCTATCTTCACAACAACAACTAAGTCTTATCACAATAGGTGGATATGACAAGCTTAATTTATCTTGAAGTTATAATTTTCTATGACACGTGAGATATACAGTCAGATTTTCAATCATGTAAAAAATGAAAGCAGTACACAAAATTCAAATAGCAACCTTGTAAATATAGTAAAATATTTAAGCAGCAACTGGACCAAGAAACAGGCCCCAAAGCCCAACATCTATTTTAAAGGTAAATCTGGATAGAGAAGGGCACTTGTTTAGAAGTGTTTGGAGATAAGAGGAACAAAATAAAGGATTATAATGTAATTATCCAAGACTTCTTCCTTATGCATTTTCATGGATACTTTAAAGTTTGAACATCAACTTGGAAGATTGTAAGTAAACACAAACAATTCAACAAATCAAAGAAACGATACAGTTAATGCCCCATCCCCATCCCTGTCCCTTCTCCTTCCTTCCCTTTCAGTTTCTTTTGGTTCCTTCTCATACCAACTCTCATACAATAAAATAAATGCCCTATAAATTCGGTAGTGGACTCTGGATTTGGAACTTAAAAACTGATTATAGAAATGTGAGTTTATGATGGAAGTTGTCATCAGTTTAACAGTATAAAAACATTTAAAACATGTTTGGGACACAGCTTAAAATTATTGATTTCAGCTGTTTTTGTTGAAAAAAAGCTGTTTGAGAATAAATACTTAAATCTCAGATACATAAAGAAAATCCGCAAAGGAAATAAAGTAATTCACAAGAAACAAATTAAAGCACTCCCAACACTCTTTCTTGCATAGAAAACTCCAATAACAAAGATATACTATGCTACTCTATTTCATAAAACAAAGCTCTTCCACAAGCCAATACTTCTGTACTATAAACATTTCCACCACCTAATTGAATGTGTCACTATAAATTAAACCTATAGCTGAACTTTTCCAATATTTTATATTTTACTGCTAAAATACAAAAAGGGCAATCCAATGCATAGCTCCCACATGCAGGAGCACAAATAAAACAGAAAAAATCAGCAAACACACAACAGAAAAAATCAGCAAACACACAACACATAATCAAACACAAGAAGTCCCACAGTTCAAGGTTACTTGGTCTCCACTCTGGTTTGAAGCATTACCAACTTCACCGTTGCTCGCAAATTCACCAAGCACAACCTCCTCTGATCTCCAGGAACACAAGGCCCGTGACACGAAAAGCAGCACTCTGAAACCAACAGTGCCCCTTTAGGCCCACTTTCTACATTCAAATAGAAAACCTCCCACAACTCAAATCACCCCTAACACCTCTCCCATCAAAATCTACAATCTCTAAAAATGAAATCAGCGCGAATTGCGCATCTAATCAAGCCACACAGCTTATGTACCTCACCGATTGCATTTCATTTCAAACATAGGCATGATGATAATATTCACTGTTTCCTATAAGAATGCATTGAAATTATTGAATCCATGGAAAAAAACAAAACAAAACCCTAAGCCCCAATAATAACATTCAATACAACACAACCTAAAACAAATTATTTTATTTTGATTATGAAACACAACACCATAAAAAAATAAGACCTCAGCCTTTAAAAAAAAAAACAAAGCAACATTCTTAACCGAATTCATTTTAAAACAACCTTAAGGAACATCATGGTAAGGACAACAAAATGCATAAAGTTGCATATGAGAAAAGGGGGGTTGACCTGAGTTAGAGAGGGAGGATTCGGAAGAAGCGATTAGTTTAGCGGCAGATCTGAATGCGTTGTTGAAGGCCATTGGTAGAGCAGATTGGATTGAAATGCCACGCGCTCGAAAATGAAAGGGTTTCCTTACTCGCCTTTTCGTTTAACTTTGTTCCGTTTCGCGAACACGCTCGCCGTTCCACTCTCTGAAAAGTGAAAACCCTTGCCTTGCTTCTTTGTTTCGATCCAACCCACTTTTTTTTTTTTTTTTTTTTTTTTTTTCTTTTTGGGCTCGTTAGTAGTTAAGCTAGCTTAACTGAATTAAAATTTAAAAGGAATATCAAAATATTAAAAAAAAAAAGGTCCAGAGATGTTTAAAAAGAAAAACAAATTTTTTTTTTTTTAAAACAAATTACTTTTTTTTTAAAACAAATTACTTTTTTTTTTTAAAAAAAATTACTTTTTTTTAAAAAAAAATTTACCGTTTTTGGTATTACAATGTAAGTCGTCTCTTCTACCTCTGGTTTAATAGTGTGGAAGGAAAAGAAAAGAAAAAGAGAGAAAACATGAAAAAAAAAAAAAGAGAG
>JAMLFT010004686.1:0-19033 GCA_026544285.1 Pachyrhizus erosus | reverse complement strand
CTAGTTTTTAGGAGTTGAATAAGTCTGTTGCAATTTTATTTTTTTAATAGTGGTTCCTATTTCTTAGTTGTTTGTTCTTTAGATTTCTGTTTTTCAGTGGTTGTAAGACTTCTATAAAAGTGATTCTCCTTTTTCATTGTTGTATATACAAAATATTTCTATTAATGTATTATAATAATAATTTTTATTAAAAATGATAACAGACTAATTGTAGATTAATATTTTTTTTAAAAAATTAAATGTGTAATAAAAAATTTTAATATTAAAATTATGCGATTATAAAAATAGATTTACACTTGTAATTTATAAAAGGATAATTGACTTATGAAGTGATGTATTGAGTTAGAAGATATAACTGAATTGTGAGAATATCATATTTGTTTGTTCCTCTTCACTATATCAATTAAATCTTGAAATTAAATTTTTAAGATTTATTTTATAAATTATGAAAACTTAATATTCAATCAAGTGCATAATTAATCAGAATTACATACCAAATAAAATCTACATACTCAAAATTTCATATAAGTAAATAATATTTATGCTTTTACAAAATAAAGGAGTTTTCAAAATCTTCGCTTCTTGTAACTTTAGTCTAGAAAAGGTTCATGACTCTTCCTAAGTTTAAACACCTCAATTAGCAGGATTCTGTTCATGTCGCCCGTTAGGAACTGTCTCTGATATTGAGAAATCCTCTGATACCGAGAAATCCACATGTTTGGTCCCGCCGTTAGCATCTGAAAAGAGGGGAGAATTGTAGGAGTGAGCCACCATTTGCAACAACCACACACATAAGGTAAACTAGTAGAATTATTATCGTGCACTTTTTCTTACTGTATTGTGTCTACTGATACTTCACTAATCGTATTTAGGGTCTCTCGCTGCCTCTAAAATCACATCTTCCAAGAGGACTTACACAACATGCGTCATTTATTCATATATGCAATTTGAGTGACGATCGGGACTACATATCCTATTTGGTAGTCGGATCAAGATACTCTCAACTGCATCATGGTAATGCTCCATCCTATTTGGGACGCTAAGCTGTTCAGTGATCATCCCTAACCTTAAAGTTTGTCACAAACTTGACACCTCATCTACTCCCAAGAATTCATTGAGAGTCTGTAGACATTCCTAAGGTACCTACTGTAGTCAACCCATGCAATTCTTCAATTCTTAAATTCTCACTCGTAATATGTTGTATTTAAGAGTCAAAACCTCTATTTCTCTAGCAACCGAGTCTCCATAAATTTAGGTACTACTACAAACACACGTTTTTAGATGTGGACTTTCCTCTGTAATTTCAACATTCTAAGTCCTCTGATCATCCTCTACACAACTTTTCATATTTATTAATGACAATTGCTTTGACAAGAGGTGCATTACGCAGAAGACCAAATCTTCATAGCAACTTGTTGTTGTTCTCATCCTTCTACTCTTATTTATTTCTATGAATCACTACTTCCTAGGGATAACCTATATTATTTACTAATAAAATGTCCATCAATAGACATTTCCTCTATTCTAATAATAGAGGTAAAAATATTAAAAATTTAGAAATTCTCATTCCACGGTATATTAATAATCAATATAATAAAAAAGAATGATAACTAACAAAAATATATGGGTATCAATGTAATAATTAATTTCTTAAAATTTTCTCATTACACTAATAAGGACTTTTATCACTATTTCTTAAATTATCTTTATTAACTTTATTTAGGTACACACTAATTAATTAACACATATCATATTATTAGTCTTATAAAGTTTTAACCAAATTATTATCATCACTTCATTCCTAACTTCACATTCTAAATTTATTAATCTGGTCATAACTTATTTCTATACTTTAATTATTTATTATTTTCCTTAATTAGTTATATATTTATTTATTTAAATCTTTTATTTTTATTTTCTCTTATTATATAATAATTAACTTGTAATATCTTAGTTTTAATTTACTATAAATATTTCTTTAAAAAAATCTCATTATTTTATAATTACAGTTTTAAACTTGGCCAAATAAAATAATTATTATTTTGGATTCAACAAAATATATATACATATATATTTATTATTTATTTTTATTTATTTATTTATTTATTATTATTATAAAACGTGTAAATTTTTGCGTTAGCTTATCCTTTTTGTCACTACCTCCACCACTGCGTGTTCTTTTTCCGTCACTGCCTCAACCATTGCGCGTATCCTCTCTGTCACTATGCTGGTGATTTCGTCCGCAGATCTCACAATACCGCTGTCGATCAAAAAATGTCTCCTACTTGTATAACACAGATTGCCTCAAATCCCCAAAGGTCTCGATCTGATTGTCGATTTTCGAATGTTACACAACTTGCGTCATGTGAATCTGGTCGTAGAGTCTCTTAATTGCTTTAAGCTATTTGACGATGACTACATCTAATTGTTTAATGGCAAATTCCATTAATCAGTACTTTTAGTCATCATCATAGAGTTTATGGAGAACGTAATCAAAGGGGTCTTAACCTGTTAGGTTCCGGTCAAGTCGATTAGAACCAGTTTTAATCTATGAGGTCTTGTGAGATTAACAAGAAATATTTTTAATTTACATGCACAAATAAACAAGAATATATGAACAAGAAAAATTAATTCTATAACTCATCCAAAAAGAAATATTTAAATAATTGATTCCTTGAGAGTTCAAGGAAAAAACAAGAACGTAGATACACATGTACATAAAAAAATTATCTAATTGCAAAGCGTAATGTACTAATATCATATTATGAGTAAGTGTAAGGAATTAAATCAACAAAAATAAAATTATCACACTTGGAAAAAGGAATTATGAAAAAGAACAGGACTCCTCCTACCTTGCAAATATTGCATTGGGATTGATACTTTTTCCTTCTTCCTTTCCAAGAATTGCAAAAAGAACGTACAATAGAAAAAGTAAAGTATAATTTATAATTATAAAAATTGATGATTAAGTCAAAAGTCAAAAATTCTCTAAAAGACAAACTAAAAGATTTGACAACCCTTTCAAAAGGTTTGACAATCTTTTGAAAAGATTTGATAACTTTTTGAAAATGTTTGTGACTATTTATCCTTAATTATTATTAATAGTATTATTATTATTATTTATTTTTAAAACAAGATATTACAAATTAAAATTTTGATAGGTGCCAAATTTAATTGATTTAAATTATTTTTATAATTAAATAAATATTAAAATACTTACGATCATTCAAATTCGATAAGAATGTCATTGACATTTTTTTCATAACCCCAATATAATTAATGATTTGTACCTTATTTTCATTAGATTTTTTTAAATTTGAATATTTTAAGGCCAAAACATGTCATCCTAAAAGATGCAAAAATTATTAATAACAAAATAAAAAATTATAATAAAAATATAAAAAAAGTAAATAAAAAATATAATAATTACTAAAAAAAGATTAATAAAACATTACAAAAAAGTACAAAAGTAAAAAATGAATAAATAGAAATAACACTACTATTGTATATATATATATGCACTTTTTTTTAATGAAATAATTATAAAATTTTTAATATTATCTAAATTTTGGACAATATAAAAAATATGACTAAAATTAATGTTTAAAATTAATTTTTAAATAAATCGTTATTCATTTATTTTGTATTGAAGATTTTCTTTTACTTGTATAAATCTAAATTTCTTTTATATATTAATATCTATATGTAAATTTATTAATATAAAATAATATATATAAAATAAAAGTTATGGAAATTAGCATTATTTTGATAAAATCAAATAAAATAATTTACACTTAACTTACCAGAACGAAGAACTTTCCTAAAATCATATTAAAGTTAAAACTATTAAAATGAAATTAAAATTTTAATTTATTGTTATAATAATAATTTTAATATAAATATATTTTTATATAAATTTATAAATGAATAAAAACAATGTTTAAAATGAATTTTGTAGACATCATTATTATTTTTATTTATCTTCTGATCTAGTAATTAAATTATTGAAAATTTTCTTTTATCGGAGAAAATTTAAATTTACTCTTAGAAGTTGATATCTATATATAAATATCGGAATATAGAAAATATATTGCATATAAAATAAAATTCATGAGGATGGTAATTTCTTTTTATGAAATGAAGTATGAAAATTTATAAAAATACTGACTTGATGTATTATTATTGTAAAATTTAGTAGTATATTAAAAATTTGGTCCAAAACTTTTCAATTAAATATTCAAATTATTTTTACATTTTACGAAAAACTTTTATTACAATATTATACTTTAACCTAATAAAAAACTTAATTTTTAAATTATTTTTTTTTTCTCAAAATTTATAATCCTTCTGTAATTTTAACAATTTAATTTCTAAAAAAAAATGAAATAAAATTGACAACAAGAAATACATTCCCCGTGCGAGTCACGGTCAGGTAACCACGGAATAGCAGAAGCACACATTCAAATTAAAACCCGCTAATAACTGTATTTGCTCTTCGTTTTCTTCTGCTGCAGCTTCTTCATTTGCTATAGCTCCTTTCAGAAAACCGAAAGTTAAGGTTAGGGTTTTCGTTTTGGTGTTTTGCCATGGAAGCCGCAGTGGTCGACCCCGGTTCAAGCCTCCTCAAAGCTGGTTTTGCGATTCCCGATCAAGCTCCCGCCATGGTATCACATCAATTCTCACCCCTAAATCTCTTTCCCCCTTTGCTTCTAATTTTGATTTCTCAATAAAATGTGTGTCTTCCAGCAATATGTGTCCCTAATTGTGCTTCTTTTGATTCAGATAATTCCCACTCAGATGAAGCGAATGCTCGATGACGGGTCAATGACCGATAATCCGGCTGTTGATGACGTTGCCGTCGATCCGGTGTGCCGAGGTTATGTCAGAGATTGGGATGCCATGGAGGATTTGCTGCATTATGTGTTGTATACTGGCCTTGGATGGGAAATGGGCAATGAAGGGCAGATACTGTTTACGGATCCGCTTTGTACCCCAAAGGTTTGAGTTTAGAAGTTTATTATACTGATTTAAAAATTTCACGTTCTGATGACCCGAGTTTCAGCTTGTTTGGGTTTATATGCTGCAATGAGTTCTTGTTAACTAGTTCAGCCCTGTTTTGGATGATCTTTTCTTTGGTGTAGTTGCAAATTAATGATAACAATCCTTTGTGGTAGCTGTTTCTATGATAATTCCTTTGAGTTTACTCTATTGAATTGTCCAAACTCCATTGCTACATTAGCATTTCTTGAAGTATCTATTCCTATTCAGCTTATTTTTGGCCTGTCATGGGTATGACACTATAGCAGTATAGCTTATTTAACAAGCTTTATTTGAATAAGTACTTATGTACCAGTTTCTTTTTATCTTAATAGGGTCTTAATGTGTCTCTGGAGTGAGTGTACGTGTGTTTGCTTGTGTATTCATCCATTTGCTTCCTTAGTTAATTGATAAAATTTTGATGCCATCTTTTATGTGTGTAAATACATTATTTACATCAGATGTATATATTATTGAATTCCAGGCTAACAAGGAACAGTTGGTGCAACTAATGTTTGAAACATTCAACATATCAGGGTTTTATGCCTCAGAACAAGCAGTGTTGTCACTATATGCTGTAGGACGTATCTCTGGATGCACAGTTGATATTGGTCATGGAAAAATAGGTATGCTTGTATTAAGGAATGGGAATTCAAGATTTGTTTGAATTTTATAAATAAATATTGCATATATAGATGGTTTGTTTGATTTGCATACTGTACATCAAGTTCTATAATTTGAATGTGGGTGTATATGTTATCTCTATCACATATCCATGTGATATTCATCCACCAAGGGCTCTGTGGGTGACAAGACACCTGTTGTAGTTATCTCTGTATTGCAATGGAGTAAAATAAAAATAATGTTAAGTTTCTTTATCATGTGTCAGTGATAAAATAAATTACCAGAGATTTTGTCCATTAGATCTTGAAAGCAAAAAAGACTCAAAAGGATGACTTAAAAGTTGACTTGCTTGCAATTGCATATTCATTTTACCCTGCCACTTCTACACTTAATATTACAATTACATTTTGCCTTTCCCTATATATGTTGAGGGTTCTTATTAGAGATAGCTGTGTTAGAAATACCACTTTCTGCTTTTACTGATTCTTGCTTCTTTGGGCGTCGGCCCTTTGTTAGTGTTTTGGGTCCAGTTAGTTAGCTGACCCATGGTTATAGCTTAAGTCATCTATAAATAGATGACTCATCACCATTGAAATACATCTTTAATAAATAATAATTCAGTTAATTACAGTTAGATTCAGTTACATGTCTCTCTCTGAAATTCTACAGTTTAACGTATTTTTAAAATTGCAACTACTGTGTCCCAATGACTGTTGCAAGGAGAGTTAGAAGTTGACTCACAACAGAGATATCAAACAAATCAAGCAATGTCAACAGGTTCTATTATAACCTATAAGCAGTATCATGAATGGCAGATGGTGGAAGGCCAAAATTCTGCCTTATAAACACACCATTGTGGCCTATGGTGGTGGTTGGCAAAAAAATTGCCACACCATTCCTCCATGGCAGTTAGCAAACATACATACAAGGTACTTTCCCTTTTTAATTTCTACAAAGATGGGTGAGGAACTGAGAACTTACTCTGAATTTTAGACATGTAAATCAGTAAATGTAGTTGGTTTTGGTTAATATTAAAAGGAAAGTAATTGATAAAAGTTGTTGAAAAAGAAAGGTAAGTTCATTTAATGACATTATGTTTCAATTGTAACTTCTGTTGCTTTCTATTTATCAATCTAAATTATTATAATTAAGAGTATTGTCTTTGATTTAAAGCTATCTATACATGGTAGAAACTTGGAAGACAAGTTCCTGTCCTGATATGTTGCTTTTGATCTTTGTTTGAGATGGCCTACATTGAAGCTCTAACAAATATTGTATGTGCTATCTAAGTGCATGAGTAGCTGGCTGAGTGTTTCTCTTTCAAAATGAACTTGCTGTTGAGCTTACTAGTTGTGCATAACTTGATCTTTTTGGCTATCCTAATCAGATATTGCACCAGTGATTGAGGGTGCTGTTAACCACATTGCCTCAAGAAGATTTGAGTTTGGAGGTACTGATCTAAGTAATTTCCTGGCTCAAGAACTTGGCAAATCCAATCCACTAGTGAATATCAGCATCTCTGATGTTGAGAAAATAAAACAGCAATACTCATGCTGTGCTGAAGATGAATTAGCTTATCAGAAGACCCAAGATTCTTGCCCTGTGGAGACACACACTCTTCCTGATGGACAGGTATGCCTCTTGGTTCCTCTAATAATTATTACTCACTGCTTGCTCGTTTATTTGTTCCTGATATATTCGGTCAGTTCTTCAATCAAGTTTGTTTTACTGTAGATGTGACAATCTTAGTTTGAATTATCACTGGCTAAACAAATGAAAAATAAACAAAAATGAAAGGGAGGGTGGGTTGAAGAATTGGTAATGAGAGAGCAGGGCTTACTTTAGATTGTTGTTTACTTGTTCTTAAACAAAGCTTGTGAGCAGAAGGGAGAAGGTAGCTGACATTTGTTACCTCGGAATACATTCTGTTTTAATTCCATAACAATGTCAAATCTGCTCTGGCTGGTCACATGGAGTTTTCTTTAACTATGACGCATATAAACTGAAATGAATCCCTCTTTAAGTTCTCTTCAAGCTTTGCACTAGAAAATTTTATTTTCCAATAGGAGGCAGTTTAGCAGTACTTTTCTTAAATGATATTAAAGCTTGCTAGGTTGTCATTAGAAGAGGCTTTAGAATGTAAGATCACATTAACTGGGATTTATTTATGTATTCATAACGTTTCAATTGATTGACTAAAGTTATTTAGCTTCTACTTTAGTTGGTTGAAGTCTGAATGTCTTGCAAGTCACATGTCACACCAATGTTTATCATATACATCAATAAGAGTATAAGAGATTATCATTGAATAAGTTAAATTAAAGATTATTTAATGTCTAAATGTATTTCTTCTTTAGATGGAAGTAGTCTAATATGAATGCATTGCATATTATATCCTATTTCATAGAGACTTGAAGGGTTCCGAGTGATTTGTTGTCACTGTACCTATTTTCCCAAGGAAAGATGTGGTGAATGAGATGGGAAACATCTACATCTGTGCATTGAGTTAGTGTATGAAGTTATTGGTTTCCAAAGAGGTGGTTGGAAAGGCCATGAACCTTTGACCAGGGGTGGGCAAGGTATGGTTTAAATTAAAAGCTGAGCCAAATTGAAATTATCTGAATAATTATGCCAGTTCAGAACTTCAGATATAAGACATAACAGTTATCCAGTTTATTTTCATCTGGTCAACTAGTTTAACCTATAAGATGTGGATACAATTACTTTCTAGAGTAGTTGGTAGTTTGAACCTCATCAATCAACAAAAATGCATTTGAATATATTAAAATGCTGTGCAAACACCGTTGCCCATACATAACCATAAAAATGCAGTTGATGTGGTCCATGCAATGCTGAATAGCTGAACAGAGATGCAAGGTTGAATAGTTGTGATCAACGGTGATGCAATACAACTCAAGAATGCAAGGATGAACAACAACCCTGCATGGCTCAACAAAATGCATGGCTTAGCCTTTGCGTCCATGATGAAAACTTGTAACAGTTGAACTGCATTGATGGCTGCTTTGAGTGGTTAAACAATGACAGCGGAGGCTTTGAACTATTGAACCAGGTGGTAGGGGCTTCAAACAGTTGCATGTGGCAGTGGCAACTTTGATTAGGAACAATGGTTTTAAGCCAGTTTGCAGAACTATTTTGCACTAAGAATAAGAGAAGTCTAGAAAAGTTAAAGAGTTAGGGGCCTTTGGGTTAAATGTAGGAAGATATATTGTTGGAAAGCCACCTTAATTGTCTAACCTGCCTTAATTGTGGTCACCCCTAAGCCCACCCTAATTGTGGCCTGTAAGAGTTGGTTCCCATTGTCTTGAAAATAGCTACCTGTAAAAGGGCTGATTAGAAAGGCTGAGAGAAGTGTCATAGCATGCAGCCATGGAGTGACCAGGATGTTGACTCTTAGGGGGTTGAGATCCCGCATCAACTAGAAATAAGGTCTAGATAGTGCTTATAAAGCTTGGGCAGTCCTTACAATACAAACCGATTTTGTGGGGTTAAGTTAGGCTTTTAGTCCAAATTCTAAGATATATCTTTTGAAATATTAAACTGAATGAAGTATGGTTAAGTGATAGAGACCTGAATGAGGAGTGTAGGCTCAAATTATTGAATAAAATGAGAAACAATGAACACAAGTGCAGATACAAATCAATAACTAGAGCAACAGCACCTTAGAGAATAAATTCTCTTTGCCCAAGCGAATGACTAACATGAATACATGAGATCTCCCCCTCTCCATGCACATATACTCTTCTCATGTTATTCATGTGAACATCACCTCCAAATGGCAGGTTTTTCTTGTTGCTTACCTACTATAACTCCTCCCATGTCCATGTCAGACTTTGAACTATGGGCTCTATCATTAACTGGATAATTGAATTGAACCACATCATTGCAAAAAAAGAGTTGGATTGATATGAAATGGTGTGCCAGAGACAGACTTTTTTAAGTTTAGTTTAACAATTTGGTTTCATTTTTGGTTTATTTTGCCCAAAAGTACAGTTGAAGATTTGAATATGGGGGAAAAGCTTCAATGTTACACCACCCTATAGATTTTTTTATATAAATATGTGATTTGCAAAGGTTTACAGAGTAGTCCACCAAGAGCCTACTAAGCACAGATAGATACAACAAAAAACAGTTTTTTATGACAGACAATAATACACTTTCCATCTAAGAAAATGCGATCATTTCCGAAGTTTTGCAAAATCTACTTGAAGAAGAAAATATAGAAAGTAGAAGTAGATTCTAGAAATGGAAGAGATGCCACAATTTCCTTAGAAATTGATAAGCCTAGGAGGATCCACCACAAAGAAAGTGTTTCTTTGATAAGAATTAATGTTCTTGGTGAGAACCACAGGAGAACTTACAAGGTCTCTAGAGAGGAATATTCTCAATTCCGAAAAATGAATGTCAAGGTTACACAATAGCTTGAGGTATAAGCTTTTATACTACAAGCTATCTAAGCTACTTAAGGTCAAAAGCCTAAATCCATACAAGAGATCCAAAAGTGATCTCTAATAAAAACAAGCAATATTATATAAGTAATAAGATCACATGATCATGCTCCTATGTTGGACCTTAAGAAGGCCCTTTTCATTCCATGCTCATCCAAGTCATTTCCATGGATTTGAGCTTGGGCCCACTAAGGTCCATTAGGCTTAGGCCTAAGAAGCCCACTCCATCTTGCACATCCAGTCACCTCCATGGGCTTGAGCTTGAGCCCACCAAGGCCTAATTATTTCTCCATTCTTGATTCTCCAGTGGCTGGATCTTCCGGAACCACAAGAATCCTTGGTTAGAATGGGATTCCAACTCAGCACCTTTTGAGATTTTGAGAAGAGTTGCTCTTTGAAGAGCATAGTACGATGAAAGTTGTGAGCTGTGTTTGGGAGGGAGTTATTGTCTATCATTGGCCTCTATGGGGGAATCAGTCAGGACCTGAGAGGCAGGTTTATCCTGTGCTGGATGTTAGTGGTTTGAGTCCGCTTATCTCCAACTCGTGAAGCCTCTCTTTTTCTTGATCTTCTTCTTCCTTGTCCCCCTTGGATAGACCTTTATCACAATAAATCATCACACAACACATACTACCCATGATTACCATACTAGTGATATAATTCTCTACCATAAGTATGTGCTCTCTCTCATTCTTACGTTGGATCTTCTATATGTTATGACTTGATCTAATCTTGATTGTTGAATTATGTGTAGGTGATTACAATTGGAAGAGAAAGATACACCATTGGTGAAGCTTTGTTCCAGCCATGTCTATTGGGTTTGGAGGCTCATGGCATTGTTGAGCAGCTTGTCCGTACTATTTCAACGGTGTCATCTGATAATCATAGGCAACTTCTTGAAAATACTGTGGTTTGTGGTGGCACTTCTTCTATGACTGGTAAACCATTATTTCATTAGTTCTGGTGAATCTTCTATACGGGATCCAATGTTTTTTCATTAATAGAACTAAATATTGGACTATTATATTTTCTATTGTCTTGGATATTAACTAACGAGGCTTTTAACATAAGGTGAATTTTGATGTGAAATATTTGGCAAGGCAGGATAACTTCTAATATATATAGAGAGAGCAATTGTCTTCAGGTGTGGTGTGGCTATTTTCAAAGACAACAGTCTTATTTGGCTTCTAGAGGTCATAGGAACAACTACCTAAGTCCCACAAGGAGTAGTATGGAATGTTTGATGGAGTACTTAAGTGGCTTGGTTCTCCCATGTTAACACCCAGCTTTTAAGGGAGAGTTCCCTAAATGCTAGGTTGCTTATCAATTGGTATTAGAGCCTTCTACTATGTGTCTTAGCTGCAAATAAGTGGTGTGGGTGGTGATGTTGGTATTGCAGTGTTCGCCTAGGACTAGTCAAAGGGTTAGTGCCTAACCAGCCTGTGTGGGTATGTATATGCATATATATATATATATATATATATTATGTTTGTGCATTCACACTTATATATAATATAAAAAATGGAATGTAAAAAATAATTAAATGCTAACTGTAAAAATATCAAAATCTTGTGGCTTTTCAACATGCAAAATAAACATTATAAAGCACAAAGGGTATTATAATAAAATTCATTTTGTGCTTTCCTGTACTGATGTGTAATCCAAAAACAAACAACACAATTTGTTATGTTGTGCATTCACCACCAAATAGTAGACCGAATTGCCTTGTAACTCACTTGTTCTGTGCTGTTCTGCATGTGTTGTTCCATAATGTGAATCAAATGTACTGTATGTTCCACTGTTCAACGACTTATTTGCATTTAGTTGCATATGGAATTTAGGCCTCTGATTAACCAGGAAACCTATGTTGTGTAAGACATTAATTTGTTCAGTATGTTCATGACAAGATTAGAGTTATCTCACAGTAATCTGACAGCTTTTATGAAAAAGCTAACTTGTCAATGTTGGTTCTTCAGGTTTTGAAGAGAGATTTCAGAAGGAATCTAGCTTAAGTTCATCTGCTATTCGACCTACCCTAGTAAAGGTAATCTTGTTGTCAAGTAAATAATGTAACATGCTCGTCTCACAGGCATTATATTTATGTCAACTTGGAGTGTTTTACCATTGAAAGAACTTGTTTTATTTTTGTGGCTATTAAATTTTGAAATCTGGTGCATATGGTAATGAATATGGGATCCAAATGCTTCCTGTCTATGGTTTTCTTTTCATCCTTTTGCTATTCAGATGCTTGCTGCTCCCCGAGACACTCCCCTGTCTCCTCTCTTTGTGGGGATAGAATTGCGGGCTAATTGTTATATTAGTTCATTGCTATCCTATACTTTTGTACATAAACTTCATATCATTATTCATGTACTGATTTATGTTTCCTCTGGTGGGTAATCTCTGGCATTTTGCAGCCTCCAGAATACATGCCAGAAAATTTAACCACGTATTCTGCATGGGTGGGAGGTGCCATACTTGCCAAAGTAGTTTTTCCTCAAAATCAGCATGTAACCAAGGCAGACTATGATGAAACTGGGCCTTCCATTGTTCACCGGAAATGCTTTTGATGGAATTCTTCAGCATAATTTCCTCTAACAGCCAGTTCCTTTAAGCTTGTATTAGTAAATGTGGTTGGCCTTCATTTGACTTTAGATTCTAAATGCTAGATTTGCTAGATGTTTAGGTGCACGCATGATTTTAAAAACCATAGTGGATATCCATTAGCTAAATGCAATCATTATTCCTCGCTTAAGTGTCTAGGCACCGCAGGTGGTTTCAGTAAAACCTTGCTCTGACAAAATCATATTATGTATGTTGCAGCAATAGCAGCTTGCTGATCTTTGTAATGAGCTAGCTTGCAGAAGATTCAGTTTAGTATTCAGTGACCTCTACTTGCACAGATTTTCTGCACCTCTCCTATAACTAATTATTACTTGCACTTTGATTTGTTTGTTATTTGTTCTTTATTGATAACATTTTTTAATCAGTTATGGTAAAGTTGGTAACACATTTAAAAGTCTATTACAATGAAATGACAAAATTAAATACCTGCACAGGTATAAAAGAAGGGTGGATATGCAAGTGAGAAGAATAATTGCAACTTTACCTTGGGGGACAACCAATAAAATTAGAACTATACAGTCATAATAAGGTTAGTGTACCTATGATTTTACGCAACTAATATTGTGAAACGGCAGCCAGATTCTATTTCTTTGGCATGAAACCTTGTACCTTTGAACATGCATATATAGGCCAGATTTAGATCATGAATATTTTGTAAATAGGCTACATGGCTATGGGGAGGGTAAAATGCAGCCAGATTCCATCCTAATATTTTATTTTCTTTTAATCTAACTTAAAAATGTGGATTACTCATAAGAATCTTTAAATCAAAAGAAAATAAAAGTAACATTTTAAAGTTATTATTGGATTAACTTAATCTGTTATTTAATCTGGGTTACAAAAGCATGGAAAGAGTGAATCTCAATCATATAATTCAAAGCGACGATTAAGATTAAAATCAATTAACATAATTTTGATGATTTATATATATATATATATATTTTATGTATAGTTTTTATGATTAAGAATAACTCTTCGCACTTTTTAAGGTCTTAATAAATATGTTTGCTCTCATTTGTTAAGGTCTTAATAAATATGTTACGAATATGTGTGTGGATTAAATAACATAATTTACGGTCTTAAGGATCTGTAACTCCACTTTCCAAAGGGTCAGTATAACACTCCATGGAATTGTGAATCACATCGACACAATCAAGTCCTATAGGGTTTTTTAACATTTTATATTAGACTAGCATTATTATGCTATGCATGCTGCACCTGTTATAATATATTCAACGTGTACCACTGTAGTAGGCATGTAGGCTCGGTTAAAGCACTTCCTTCAAGTTGCTATGGTATCGTTATACTATTGAACATTATTTTATTAATTGAACTTGTCCAACACAAGTACTGATGGCCTTTAATTTTTGTTCATCATGAAGTTCTAGTGATTCATCGGCATAAATTGATGATTCATGCCATGCTTTGAATTTAATTTATCTTTTAGAATTAGTATGAAATGAATTTGTTTCTAGTTTTAGTTTTCATCCCTGGCCTTAACTCATAATGTTAATGATATGTGCTAATTGAGTGATTCCGCTATCAACGGAGAATAAAACAATAATTGCATGATATTCTCTAGCTGTAATGGTTCCAAATGCTCCGACACAAGGACTGCACTGTGTTGATAGTTCTACTGGGAAAATAGTAAATAGATCATACAAGATTGAAGGAGATGGAACTAGGATATTTGTCATTTCATATTTATAAAGACTAAAACAATTAATTTTGGTATCTGAAATTTACATTACCAGTTAACTTAATCCTTAATAAAATAATAAAATAAATCTAGTCCAATTTTAATAACCATCACTCAATTTGATATGAAATTAGAACTACGATTAACGTGGTCTATAACATAATCAAATTTATCAATTAGCTCTTGAATTAAATAACTATCCTTAATATGATCCTTGAACTTGAAAATCATATCCTTTTAATATGTTTGACTATGAAATCAATTGTAAATTAATGTAAAGGAATAAAATGATAATAGTTTACTAAAGTTACGTTATTGAGCTTAACTATTAGGAACTAAATGATCAACAAATATATATTTTTTATTTTAAATTTTAAAAGATGACTGGTTATTATTGATGGTACTTTAGCAAGTTTATTGGGCTGATGTAAATAATAATTAAAATGGTAAGAAATTAAGTATTGTTATCAAAGATTAAAGGATAATTTCTAATTTGTCAAATGCAATTCTAATTAGAACAAAAAGGAATGATTTATAACTGATTGGATTAGAGAAAACAGTAAAGAGATGTTTTTTAGATTTTCTACTTTCTAATGCAAGAATGTGAGAACGCATTCAAATATGGAAAACCTTGGGATTAAGGTTTTCTTTATTTTACCTATAAATTTATTTTGGGATTTAAATTAAATTTTATTTATTCTTTTGTTTAATAGATTTTCTAAATTAAAAAATTAAAAAAATCTTGCTAAGGGTGATTCAGTTTCGAGCAGCAATAAGAGGAATACAAACACAAAGATATTTTTTTTATTAAAAATCCTAAACTAAAGATGATGTTTGTTTTATAGTATAATTTTATATTTTTAAGAATCACATTTCTAAAAATATTATATTTAGGAATGCTATTCTCGTAAACATGTTTATTTAGTATTTAGTAATTTTAGAAAAAAAATAAAATTTATTTAATTAAAAAATTTAAAAAATAAAAGTGAAGGATAAAATAATATAGTAGAGATAAGTAGTTATTATAGATAATAACTTCCATTTTCATAGGAATATGGGATATTTACACCTTTCTCATGAGAACAGAAAATGCTTCTAATGTAAAAACATAACTTTCATGAAAATAAAATGTTTTCAATAATATATTATTATAACCTTTTAATAAACATGAAATATTTATTTTTATCATCATATTTTAAGAATAAAATATAACGTGAAATAAACATCCTTAAATACATATAAATTACATAAAAATCCACCTAAAATCAACAAAAGGGAGCTTGGACAGTTATAGAAAAATAAAAAACAACAAAAGATAAAGATAAAAAAATTATATTCTCGTATAACTCTTAGAGATGGAGAGGAAAAATCTAGATAATGAATCCAAATTAGAAAATGAGAGAGAAAGGTTCTCTTTTAGGTTTTCTTATCCTTTTATATGTAGGCCAAATAATTTATATTATAATTTAAGTTTAATTAATTTTTTCGTATTTGTAATTTGATGGTTTTTTTAAATTTTTGGTTCTTGTAATTTTTTTTTTGAAATCATCTTTATAAGTTTTAAATTTTTCATTTTTAGTTTTTACTGTTAAACTTCATTAAAAATATTAAAATAATTATGTCAACATGTACCACATCAGCATGGTGACACATCATCAATTTATTATAAGGACTGAAAATGAAAAAAGAAATTTATAAGAACTAAAAATAAAAAAACAAAATTTTACAAGGGCAAAAAATGAAAAATAATTTTTTAAGACAAAAAATACAAAAATTTAAATAGACTAAAATAAAATAACATGTTTATAGACTTAAAAAATTAAGCTTTAAAATATAGTTTATAAGTTGTATTAAAAATTAATATGAAATTAATAATCACATATTTTTAAATTTTTTTTTTATTTAATGTTTGCTCAATTTTGTAAAAAAAACTCATACATTGAATAAACATTTTAAACTTTCTTACTTATCATATACATTAGTTATTTCCTCTCAAATGCATGTATTTTTGAAAATAAAAATACATACTTTAAGAATAATTAATATAAACACATTTTGTGATAAATAAATAATAAATTAATTATCCGTATATGTGTACTCATATCAATAGTGTCTAAAGTGTATATTTGTATTTTATAAGATTTGTATGTATTTAAGAGAGAATGAATAATGTATATATTGAGTAAGATAGTCACAAGTATTTATGTAATGTTGAATGATCTTATAGTGTTGAACAAAAAAATAAATAAATAAAGCTTTAGAAAATATATAATTATTAATTATTTCTTATTAAATTTTAATTAACTTATACACTATATTTTAAGACTTAATTTGTGTTTTTAAATATTTTTAAATATTTTATTCTATTTTAGTGTATTTAATTATTTTTATTTTTGGTCCTTGTAAAATTTTGTTTTTTCATTTTTCATCTTTGTCAAATTTTATTTTTTTATTTTTTATTCTTGTAAAATTTTATTTTTTATTTTTAGTCCCTAAAATTTTGCTCTTTAATCTTATTTTTTAATCTAGCTATAATGTTCTCTTATTACATAAAATTAAAAACATAAAAATATAATAAAACAAATAAAAGTCCTAATTAAAATTAAAAAAATGAAACAAATAACCTCTTTCATTTAAAAATTTAATATTCATTTATTTGAAGATAAAATGAGTTAAAATTTATAATAAGTGACTCAAAATTTCTTAAAAAAAAAAAAAAGATAATTTAAGAGATTATAAACCAATAGAAGTTAAATGGATTAACAAAAGAATTTATTTAAGTGAATTAAAATTAACTCATATCAAATTTGTAGAACAAATTCAGCTTTCTTCTCTCCACCCAAAATAAGAAAAATATACATAGGTTATGTTTGAATAAATTTTTTCATAAATATTTATGAGAAAAAAAAGAAAAAATATTTTTTTTGTTTTTATAAATTAAAATTAGATTATGCATAATTCTCTTATGAGAACTTTTTTATAAACTGATTTTTAACTTATGTATATGTTTTGAAGAAGTTTTTTTCTTCTTCTTATTTATGTTTATCTTATAAATGTTTATGTAGTAATATATCCAAATAAAACCTATAACTTTTTTTGTTCAAATCTAAAATTGGAGATTTTATAAAACTTAATTGCTCTATTTTAATAGTTAATTAGCGTTTAACCCATAATACAAACACGATATATATTTGGTTATAGACTCACAAATATTTATAATTTATTTGAAAATATTTATAAAATTATATAATTTTTTTATTTTTTAAAACTAAATTATATTTAATTGGTCCATTTTAAAATGTAAAATGATAAAATTTTACATTTGTATTGTAAATAAAAATAATTTTTTTATTAATTTTATCATATTTAAAATTCATTTTTAATGAATTAAAACAAAATTTTAATTAAATTAGATACAAACTATTGAAATCAAATATTACTTAAAATAATGGTGAGTATAAATTTTTTTTTATATGATTTAAAATTGAGTATAATAAGACTATAAATTTAAATATTGTAAATAATATAAAGTTTTAAATGACTCTTCTGTTATCATTAGATGTTAAAGTGATTAAATATATAATATTATTTTTAATATTGCATTAAATTAAATTTAAATATTATTATAATTTTGAAATGTTTTATATAATAAAAAATTCTTTATAATTATTTTATAATGATATTCAACATAACAACAAATTATTATTTTCACAATATTTTATAGTTACTGTGGTAGATGATAGATAACAGGATAAAAAATGGTTATAGAGAGTACAGAAAAGTAGAGTAATTGTGAGTGGGAGTTGTAGGTAGTATAAAAAGAAGAGTTAAAAGTATTTTGTGACTTTTTGTTTTTAAGGATCACTATAATAAGTTGAAAGATGACAAAGACAAGTCCCTAATGTCGCTGGGTACTTGAGATTGGAATTTAAATTAGATATCTTAAATTCAATTTTATGTTTGGAATGCGATTTAGACTTAGATAATTGTAATTTTATAAATCGATATTATGTTAGTTTGTAAAACAACTAGCACAATATCTCTTACCAAATTCGAAACTTCAGAAATAAAATGTATATTTTTATTTTATTTTTATAAAGAATAAATAGTCTATATATTTTGATAAAATAAAGATTTTTTATATTATCATTTAATTATAAATTAATATATAAAATAAATTTGTTAATTTTTATAATAATTATATTAAAAATCATATTAACTATTAGTTGATATATATATAAATATGTATATGATAATTACCCTCATTTCATGAGAGGGGATTCATTATTATTACGCGTTAAGGTAAATTTTTTTAGAAAAATGTGATTATTGAATTAATATATATACTGTTTTGGTTCTACTACAACTATAGTTCTAGTACGTGTGGGGGTAAAAAATGTTATTGTATTTGTAAACAACAGTGAAAGTTCTGTGTTTTATTTCTTTTATAATAGAAATAATTTTTAATGAGAATAGCAGAAATAATATCTAAATGAAATATTTGTTTTTTTACCGTACTAAATTGGATTTATTAATATTTTCATCTTTCATTTTAGTGATATTTTATTTTTTATTTTTTTAT
>JAMLFT010004685.1:0-19035 GCA_026544285.1 Pachyrhizus erosus | reverse complement strand
ATTTTTATTTATTTAAAGTTTATTCTAGGTTTTATTTCTAACATTTTCCTAATTTACTAACTATTTTTCTATTATCTTACTAATTACTTTATTTACATTGAAATAATAATATTTTTATTAACTTGGAAAAATAGGATGTTACAAGTTGGATTATAGTCTAAGAATGCTATGTGGATATTTTCTTTCACTCGATTTCAAACCCTTATATATAACGATAAATAGGTATTCAAATTTTTTTATATTTCATATTTTCTAAGTATATATGTATTTGTGAGATCACATTATTTATGTTGTGTTTTCTTTAACAACATTTGTTTTAAAACATCAAACCTCTCTTTTCTGCTTATACCTTAACGAACGAAAAATTTTTAATTTTGCACAATTATTCACTATATTTCTTTGAATCTCAAATATTTCACATAATTAGAAGAAACAAAAATGTTTTAGAATCAAACTAAAAGGGGTATATAACATGTGTTTTACAAATTAGAATTTAGGATGTTATAGTCCTTCATACACACTATTACACAATCACACACTTAACAATATATTTGACAACTCACACATTACAACAATCACCCAATCATGCATTACAATAATTCACTAAATTAAAGATGTAATTAAACAACTATCATAACATAAATTCCAACACAATTGCTTAATAATAATTTGTCACAATTCATGTTATAGTATCTATACAAAATTATTAATATTTGAATTTCAAAAATTTAATAAAAAGTAGGAATTTATGAGTATAAGTACAAGCTCAAATGAAAAGTAAACAACCTCAACAAGGCTAGTATATAGATAGAAAGTCGAAAGAAGGGATGTAAAAAAAAAAAAAACAAGTTACGTACAAGTGTTTTTGGTAAATGAAGGATAACTTTAATTTTTCTCTTACTTTAGAAGTAGACACATCAAAAGAATAAATGTGAAAGATGTCTCCATGCATTAAATAAAGATTCAAATAGTTATTTAGACATAACAAACATTTCTTTCAAAGGGCTCATATAAAGAAGACCTTAAGTGATGAGCAAAATGTTATAACCTTTAGACATATAATATTTTATGATCTAAACCTTTTTTGAAGTATTTCTCTAGACAAAAGTTATATAACTTTAAATAGTTCATTCTTTCCTATGCAAAGTTAACTTGTAGTGTGTTCAATTTTTATATCCTTACTTTATGAGTTTATATCTTGTAATCTTAGCAAGCATTGTTGTTTGTAAAAAATCTAGAGAAACTTAGTGTGAAAGAATACTTGAAACTACTTTCTTGGGTATAAGATTGTAGTGGGTTTTTGTTAAAAGTCACATAGAAAAAATACTTGTTTTGTAAAAATAAATGTGGTTAATGGTACCCTTCAAGTTAAAGGGAAATTAAACATAACTTAGTTTGAGTGAACTACTATAAAAACTTGTGTTCTTTCTTGCTTTTATTTTCCTCAAATGCTTTTACATAATTGGATGATAGTTTTCTACATTGTTAAACCCTAAAATTTATAAAATCGAACATACACAATATTTAACCATTCTTTTAATTTATTTATTTTATTTTGATAGTAGGAGTAATAATTGCCAAAGTTGTTGAATACAAAAAAAAAAGAAGGATAAATGAATAAAATATGGCTAGAAATAAATTTAATTTAATATCCCTACAATTAATAGACTTATTTAATGACATTCATAAGCTATTGAAAATATTTACATGAGTTAATTTTTGTCATAAACTTCAATATAAAACATTGTCATGTTAATAAGTGCATTTTCTACATAAGCTATGTACAAAATTCCCATGCTAGTTGTAAAAATATAAGTTCTTGTGAAATATTTGTTAATTATATGATTAATCATATATTGATTAAACCTGGTTTAAGTCATAAAGAATAAAAAAATGAGTTTTTTCTTGAGATAATTTTTTAATTTAATTTTAAAACCATTTCAATAAAATTGAAGTTTATATGCATGTATAATTTTGTTTATAAAATTATTATCACACCCATATTCATATAAGAATATATACTAATCAATTATTGCAAAAAAAAAAAAAAATCTGATTATAATCAGTAACATGATGAATTGTTCCTATTAATTTATTTCACTTATCATGTCATTTATTATGACTATCATTTATACAAGAACCATATCTCGTTCACTCTATTGAACAATTCAAAAGGCGCATTGTACTGTGCTACAATGAAACTATTCGAAATATTAGCAAACCACTTAGTGCCAGCAATACTAGCGTTCAAGGCAACAACTTGCTCCTTAACATTAGAATCTGTGACAAAGCCATCAAATTGTCTAACTGCTACATGTAAAGTTTTCCATCTTTGAACATAAAGATCATTTGCTGGAGGTGGATCTCTTTGGTTATCTTTTGGCACATAGAAGCTCACAACAATTGAGGACTTTCCACCACTAATTGAGACTTCACTAGCTACAGGTGCTGTCATCTTAATTTCCTTCTTATACTTGTTGTTGCCGTGAATGTAACTAAATAGCCTGAGAAATTAGAAATTAAATAAAAATTATTAATCAAGTTCAATTGACTATTTGGATTAATTAGGCTTCTACTTTCGATGATCACATATTTAGTTAAATCAATGAAATAAGAAATTTATACATTTAAATCTTAAGCTATTTTAATCCTTTACATAATAAATATTGGAGCAAGTTACTGTTGAATTCATAGTTACTCAATAAGCAATTTGATAAGTATGAATGCATACACTACATAATAGTATAAAAAATATGGTACGTAGAGGTATACAAAATCAATAGACTAAGAGCAATCAATATATTCGAGTTGATAACAATTTGATTACTTAGATTGAGTAATGTGTTAAAAAAATGTTTAGTAAGTCATGATAGACTAACATTAACATTCGTGATAAATGTAGTTAAAATCATTTTAAAATATTTTTTTATCATATAGTTTTAATACTAAACTAGACATGGAAACCTTTTTCATTCTATTAAATTTACTTTTGAAATTTTTTGAATAATTTTTAATATATAAATTTAAACTTATAATTTTTATTCTTAAAACACTAGTTAATAGTTATATCCAGGCATGGTTTAATTACATCAATAAATTTTAAATCAATAATTTAATGAATTCAATAATTAATATTCTTTAAAAGGTTTGGTTACTAAATATTAATAAAGCATTAATTTGATAAGCATATTAGTAAACTCTTTAAAAAATTACCTATAAAAAACTATTTTCGAATAATTATAATAATTTTTTAAGAGTTGGTACTTATGATTATATGGTATAAAATTTTCCTTCCTCCCAATAATACAAGAATAAATAGTATATGCATTAATATTGTAAAAATTTTTTAGTCTATAATCTAATTATAAATTATTATGTATAATAAGTTTTTTACAACGACTGGATTAAATGTCATACCAACTGTAAGTTTTTAATAGCTAACAATGTAAACAAATCTGCATTGATAATATATACAAATTTGAGTCATAAGATAATTGTATTTTTTCTTTTTGGCAATCTTTGGTTAGTCTCAATTGATCAAAAAGCTAACGTCATTAATTCTTTTATAATTATTTACCTATCTTTGCATGGGTGAGGACGGAGAATGAAGACCTTTCTTTCCCTTTTTATTTTTAGAGTTTCTTAAAAGATAAAATAATCTTTTTATAACAAAATATTTGAAAAAATAAATTTTGTTAAGAAAAATAAGAATTTTTTTTATATATTTTGGATTTAATTTGTATTATTATTATTATAAGAATAATTTGTATAATTTATTATGTATTTGTTGTACTCATCTAAATAGGTTGACACAATTTTTTTTCACTTCTTTCCTTTTTATATCAAATTATTTAATAATATATATCTTTCATTCTATTTTTATTTATATCTTTCTCATTTTACTTCTAATCCGAATAAAACATGAAAATGGAACTATTATGATGATATCATGTGAACCCAAGGACAAAAAATGGGATAGTTATTCAATAATAAACAATTTTGATATTAAAAGGAAAAAATATAACACACTTTAAGGTGTAAAGGCATGATTAAGAAAGAGAAAAAATAAAAATATATCATAAATGATTTAATAAAAAAATTAAAATATAAGAAGATAAAAAATAAAGTAAAAATTGAAGTAATAAAAATGAAAGTTAATATTAAAAATCATAAAAATTTATAACTGAACATAATGCTCACCTCCTTTAGAATTATTAAAATTTTACTAGCGAGAAAAAGGTTTAAGTAAACATACCTTTGCCAATATCCTTCTCTTTCTTCAATTGATTACAGTAAAAAAAATTTCGTTCTTTCAATTCAATTTTGTGTCAATTGATAAATTTGTAACACGCCATTAGTGTATAACGTAACATACATAGTAAGTTTAATTGGCACATACTTTTAATTTTTAATAGAGTTCTTAAAATACCTAGAATTATTCATGTATTTCTAAAAAAACATGACAAGAAAATAATTAAAAATTTAATACAATATAAAATAGGCTTAAATATGTTTTTAGTTCCTCAAACATGTTTGTTTTAGTCTCCCAAATAATAATAAATGTGCATCTTTTAACCCTCAAATTTGCAAAATTCTTCTTTTAGTTATTCTTGTAGTGAAAGATCAACTCAAATTGTATATTTAAACAGGCACAAATCTGTCACAAAAGACTGAAAAAACATTTTGTCAAATTTAAAGGACTCATAAACATGCAACTTTAAGTTAGGGGGAATAAAAAACACACACCCTAAATTTAAAGGACCAAAACAATATTCAAGCCTATAAATTAAACTTAACATAAAGAAAATAAAATTACTTGTGAAAACCGGTTCTTGTAGCTCCAATCAAAGAAGTGTTATTAGTAGGGATATTTGAAATCCACACAGGTGAATTATAGCGACGAATTTCATAGTCGTTGCCCGCTTGTATGACATCATAGGTGGGACACTCGTAATGCTTGCATGATTGGGGAAATTTTCCTTCAACACCCAATAATGAAATTAAGAGAAGGCTCAAAATAATTGAGAAATGGAATGTGGAGGTAGTGGTCATTGCCACACTTACTCGATGCTATAGAGCAAAAGGATAAACTAATAAAATATCAATTCTTTGGTGACTAAGAATTTAGAATCCTCTCATATGATAGAAACTACAAAAATCCACATATATATACATGTTTGGACTAACAAAAATTAAATGAAACATGCTTTTACATACAGATTTTTAAAGAATCAAAATCTTTTTATATCTAGGCATTAAATAGAAACTACACATGTCAACATATTTAAATGAATTAAATATGCATAAGAGTAGTAAATATTTTTTTGTAATAAAAAAATATAATAAAATATTATAATCCTATAATTTATTTTTCAGGATAAAATATATTTTTGATCCTTATAAAGTATGTAAAAAGAACTTTCCTTTTATTAAGAAATATTATGTTAATAAAGTCCACATAAGTCACAAAATGAGACACATTTTTGCATAGGAAAATACTACCTCCTTTATACTTCAATGTAAGACACATTTGAGTAATTTATGCATACTAACAAAGTTAATTAATTTAGTTTGTATTATCAAATTTTTTAACAATTTTAATTATTATTTCAAAATAACCCTTAAAAATAATTAAGACTCTTCATCTCACACTTTTCACCTTATTAATTAGTGTGTCTCAATTATCTTTTCCAATCTTCAAAGAGAGAATGAATTTATCTCATTAATCACTACAATGAACAATTGGAAAATGAGTCTTATAAAAGGAGAAGATTTTTTTTTTAAAAAGTTTTGCATTTAAGGATAAATGTAGTATTTATTAAGGAAATTAAATTTAATATCCACAAATTTAATATACTTTTCATTTTATTTAATAAAAGTTACAAAATTCAATATATTAACTTAATTATTGAGTTGATTCACAAAATGGGACATTTATTTACATAAACAAAATTTATTCAAAGAAATTAAACTTAATATTTATTCATTTAATAGTCCTCTATTTAATAAGCAAAATTTTACTAATGAATGTGTGTCAATTATCTTCCACAATCTTCAAGTAGACAAAATGAGTTTCTATCATTAATTAATACAATAGAAAACTTGTAAAGATTATTATAAAAATAAAGAAGTGAATTTTAACAAAAAAGTGTCTTACAATTAATAATAAATGTAGTATTTATTAAAAAATTAAATTTAATATCCATACATTTAATATACTTTTATTTTATTTAATAAAAGTTACAAAATGAAATATATTAAATGAATTATTGATTTCATTTATAAGATGAGACATGTATTTGCATACAAACAAAATTTTCTAAGAAATTAAATTTAACATCCATACATGTAATAGACCTTTATTTAATAAGAAAAATCTTATTAATTAATGTGTATCAATTATCTTCTCCAATTTTTTTAAAAAAAGAATGATTTTCACATTAATTAATACAAAAAACAACTTGAAGAAAGTCTTATGAAAGAGACAACAAAATTAAAACAAATGTTTTATATTTAAGAATACATATAATATTCATTTAGGAAGATAATTAAATTAAATATCAACACAGTTAATATACTTTTAATTTAAGTAATAGCAGTTACAAATGTCATTATATTAAATGAATTATTACTTTGATTCATAAAATAAGACATGTATTTACAAATAGAGAAATATATCACAAAAATTTAACTTAATGTCCATTCATTTAACAATCCTATGTTTAATAAGCAAAATTTACACAAATCACCATAGTTAAATGAATTATATGTGAGGAAGGTTATAGTTATTTGGTTTTAAAAATTGTGATTTGTTTTTAATAGAAATATCAATCAAAGAAATAATTTTAATATTTACATATTTAATATGCTTCTATTAGTAAAATCTCCACATGTATAGATATTTAAATGAATGTGATATTATGCTTATTTTGATTTGTTAAATGATACATGTTTTTGCATAGAGTAAATATTAGAAACTTTTTTATTGATTTTTAGGGATACTTTTATACATTTTCAACATTTTATGTGTTTATTTAGCAATGACTATCCCAATGTCATTCTAGTGCTTGACTTCAATTCTTCGTTCATCTTTAATTTTATATATGACCAAATTAATGGTAAGAAGCTTTTCCTTAAAATAAGTTTATTTTAACATGTCACTCCTCTCTCTATCTCTTAATTATAATGTACTATATACCTATGAAAATTTTAGGCTTAAAAGAAATTTATTTTTAACTCTATATGACTCATTCTTCTTTCTATAACTCACTTCTTTTTTAATAACACTTTGTTTTATTAAAATTGTTTTCAAATATATATATTTCTTCGAAAGTAACATACTTTGCATGAAAAATCTTGTTTATATCAAAAATGAAAAATAGTTTTTACTATTGATTTATGCATTAGGTATTTAATATTGAGACCCATAATTATGAGAACCTATTGGGTTACTTCCATAAAACAAATTAAAGGATAGAAGAAAATCTTAAATACAATTGTAGTTGCACTTATAAAGTATAAATCCATTAAAGGAGAGTCTAAAATATAAAAAAATAATGTTATATTTTTTATAGGTCAAACTCTTAAAGTTAGAGCCCACTACTACTAGGTTAAAGTGCCAAAGCGCCTTATAAATAGGTAGTGCCTAAGGCATGAATGAGACACATCTTTTGCCGCATACTGCACTTAGTGTGTATGAGAAACCCTAGTTGTCATAGATTTCTCTAAGTGCACAACAACTAGCATAGTTCTTCCTTCCTTAACCGTGAGACAATAGAGGAGTATATTTGCATGTACTTTGTAGAGGGTCATTCGTCATTATTGGACTACATGGTTCAATCAAAGCTAAATGTTCATCATGCTACAACAGGTAACACAATAAACATAGGTTATGCTCTCTCGCACGAATATATTGATAGGTAAATTTTTGTTGTAGTTGTTTTGGTTTGCGTTACCCAAAAATTACACATATTCAATTCATTATTGAAACTTGCATTTTAGCATTAATACTTTTATTAAGATTATTATAAAATTTTAATAATAAGAATTTGTAGTGGTACGAATAAAAAGAATTCACATCCTTTAATCATGTAATTTTAAGTCCCACGAACTCAATGTAACGTCCTTAGATATATTAAAATAAATAATATATTTCTACCCTTTTAGTAATTAGATAAAAGGAATATAGTAAATAGTAATTAAACTACACTTTCATAAGGGTAATTTTTGTTCAAATTGAAAATCGTTGAACTTTGTCTTTATAAAAATTTCTTAAAATTTTTAAAACATTTTCACAATAATCTATGACATAATAAATAATAATTTATGCATCTCTACAGGGTTAATTACTTCTAAGAGTTCATTTTACTTGCATATATAAACAATAGGTAAAAAATGATAGAAGTTACATACGTGTCCAATTACTAGGTCTAATCAAAACATATATAATAAAAAATATTAATTCTTAGAAGTTAGAGTGATGTCTCTATCATCCACCTACCCCATCCAAACCAAAACTATCAAGATCCCTAAGGAGATCCTTGATAAGTATATCCTTTTTTGAATCTTCCTCAAGAAACTCTTCAAAATCCTACTCATCATAATCATCCAATGCTAGTTTCTTTAAGTCACCCTCCTACTCACCATTTATAACATTCGAGACATACATATCTGAACCTGAATCCTCTACAATTTGTGTCTTTGACTCCCTTTGTAATGTGCCTTTTTATTTACTTTTAACAAATAATAAATTGTATTTAAATAGTTTTAGTACAGGTAAAATTTAAAACTAGACTAGCTAGCGGAATTACAATTTGACCATAACATAATAATCCATATAATTTCTACTCTGAGTTCTTACCACGTAATTCAACAAGATAAATGAGGTCATAAGTAAATTGACCTAGTCAAATTCTTTAGATGGATCTTCTTCTTTTGTAGAATCTTCCCTCAAAGTTGGATCATTTGCTTGGACTGATCCCATGGAGGATTGTGGAGGTTAAGGAGTTTATGGTCATCTTCGCGTGGTTGGAACATCGATGAATCTAGGTGGCGGAGTTTGGGATAAGACTACTGGTAGGTCTACATGATAGAATTGCCAAGGAACTATGACATTTGCCGGTCTGAAAGCAAATCGAAGTATCCAATGAATGTATCATCTCCTTGGACTCTGTCATAAGTCTACCTTCCTTCTAAGGGTATTACGGTCAAATGGAATAGTGGTTGGAATTCATATGTCATTTGAGTTTGAAAAGATAAGGGAGTGTAGGAGTGAGCCATCTATCCTTGGATAGCATATGCATATAAATAGAGGGTGATATATCTGACGTATACTCTCATGTCACCATATGTTCCTAGTTAGATATTCTACTCGTCTTAGGGCCCTTCGCAGCCTCCAATACTACTAACTTTGAGAGGGCTTATACGAGCATATTAGTAATAATCCAAATTCCAATCTTTGGTGGATGATCAAGAGTACATATCTTGCTTAGTACTCGATCCAAGATACTCTCAACCGAATCTTAGTAATGTTTCACTTTGTCGGGGATGCCAAGTCGATCTTGTGACAACTTATTTTCTTTGAGAGGTTCACAACTTGACACCTTATCTACCTCCAAGGTCTCACTAGAGCCTGCGTACATTTCCTAGGTATCTTCTATAATCAACCATTACATTCCCATTCTTAGTTCTCACTCGTTAGGATTTTCAATTCAATATACCCTTCTTATTTCATCTATCATCTTCATTATTCATTTTATCTTGGTACTGATGACAAGTTCAGGTATTCATGGATAACATTCATCCTATATCGCAATCATTTTAGATTATGTCATCATTGTTTGAGAATATCTCAATTCATCATCTATCCTATGGTTGTCATTGTCTCAAATGGACAATCATTAGGAATATGTACCTTCCATTAATAGTGGAGCTATGAAATCACATTTACATCATCAATCTAATACGTTTGAACACATAACCAATTATTACAATAATCAACAACATACATTATATTCAAACAACAAGGCAAGGGCAAAATTGTCATTTTTCACCTTGTCTTCCAGAATTTCTTTTTATCTTTATCTTCATGTGAGAGCAGTAAGTATAAGGGGTTTTTAACTCTCCATTTAATCTTTAGTTGGAAATTTTATTGGAAAAAGGGGTGTTTTCAGAAATTTTCTTTAAGAAGGGTATTTTGGTCATTTTGTAAAAATGTCTCTTATAGGGATTTCTTTTCATATTTCTACTCAAAATATATTATATAGGTTCCTAGTATTCTAAACTATTTCTCCTGAATACAGGAGATCCAAACAGTGGTAAATATTAGTTTTTATAATGTAAGGGGCATTTTGGTCATTTTTATAAAAATTAGCCTTTTTAAGATTTTTCCCTGACATTTTCAACTCATAAATTTTTATAAAGGCACCTAATACTGCTAAAAGGATTTATACTATTTTTCCTGAAGTTGAAATAGCCTAAAAATGGTAAAATAAAATTATTTTTATAACCTAGGGGCATTTTGGTCATTTTGGAATAAAATTTTATTCTTGATGATTTGAGTTTCTAAAATGGTAAGAACTTCCTAGGCTTAAACCTAGACTGTTTCTAAAACTTTCCCCTTGATTCATTGACCAAAAAGGGGTGAAATTCCTATTTTTATTTCTTAGGGGTATTTTGGTAATTTTTTAAAAAATAAGTTAATTTTATGAAAAAAATTTGAAAAAAAAAATCTTTTATGTTCATGTACAAAGATAGGGATATCTATTATTCTTATTTCAAGATTTGAATGAATAAAATGGAAGAAAAATAAAAGAAAACAAAATAGGGGTATTTTAGTAAATTTTTGCCTCAAGGGCAAATGGTCATTTAACCATTCATCATCTTCAACCTTTGAAGCAGAGGTTCAATTTGGTTCGAAATTGTGTTCAAATTCTCAAAGCCTTTTCCTCTTTGGTTCTTGTAATCTTTGTGCAATGAATTTGATTCTTTCCAAGGCTTAAAACTCACCTAGTACTAAGAATTTGTAAAATTTTATTTCTTAATCAAGAACTAGAACGTGACTCTGGTTCTTGTTTGATTTTCTACTTTATGTAACAATTCATAGGAATTCAATATCTAGATTCCTTTACATGTCAAATACGAAGCTTATCCTATTACTAATTTAATCCTATAGGGTATACAGTGGTGATTCCAATCAACGTCTAATTCAAAAATTTATACTTAAATCGTTTTTCATGAATTGGTTCATCATAATTCCTCAAACCTTTAGAAAAATTAATTCAAATAGAACAAAACATTTTTAGCAACGAAGTTTTAGAGGAGTGACCTCGAGGTTAAAGGAGGTTAGAGGAGCTTCAATGGCGGTTCTACAATTTTGAAGAAAGGTTAACTATATTTAATTAGTGGGAAATAATAGGGATAGGCCTAGCGGTCAAATGGAAACCCATACAATCCCATATTCTCTTTGACCCTCATGTGCTGCTCTTCGAATCTGCATCAGTTTTTCTTTATAAGCGTTTTTGGTTTATTATATTTCCCTAGTGCCTTAGCTTTTATATTTCTATTTTCATTTTAATTCTACCCCTTGTGTGTACCTTAGTTGGTTAAAGCGCTGCTTCTCTCTTTCTCCTATTGGGTTGCGGATTCGAGCCTGCTAACCCCTTTCCCCTTTTTCTTCTTTTATTTTTATTTTTATTTTCTTTTAATTTTTATTTTTGATATTTTTGAAATTTTATTTTAAATTTCTAAATGCTTTCAAAAATCTCAAAAACTAATTTATACTTTTCTTCTTCTGATTTAAATTTTATTTTCACAATTATTTATTTTATTTGATGCAAATTTATTTATTTTATCTAAAAATATTTATTGAATTTCATTTAGTTCCTAAAAATTTATTTTTTATTTTTGAAAATTACATTCTGATTTATTCTAATTTTTTCTCATTTGTATTCTTCCCTTCCTTTGTTTTCATCTTATTAAGACATTATGAACTAATTTATATTTGGAATTAAATTTATATTTCCATTTTTATTTTATTTTAAATGTTAAATTCTTGCTAACTAAAATCTTATTTTCTTTCTCTTTTTTCCTAAATAACATTTACTAGTTGATATTTTTCTTTTATGAATTAAATTCCTAAATCCTTAAATAAATTAAACTATAGATAGAAAAAGAGATCAATCTAGAAATTTAAATATTATTATTATATCAAATGTTAGGATGTTACACCCTTTCATTCTTAGTATCATCATCAATTAAATCCTCCTAAGAATGAGCCATCAATCTAGTTCCTAGAAAAAAGATAAGTGTGGCACCATTAGATAAATGGGAAAAGATCGATGATAAAGGAAAGGATAATCTAATCCAACAAGCCCTCTTTGATAAAATGATGCAACTTTAGAAGGTGAAGGAAAAAATGAAAAAGAAATGCCTAACCTAGGCTAATCAACATGAAAATATAGTGGTGTTGGCTAGGTGAACAACATGTTCACGTTAAAAGTCAACGACTCTCTATGCTTTGTCCCTATAAGTGTCATATGTATCTCAATCCTGCCTATAAAATGACCTTCTTCAAAATAATCGTCATGTTCCCACTCTCCATCATGGATAGTCACCCAAAGTCATCAATTGGAATTTGGCATGACATCTTCATCTAAACAATAAAAAACACATGGGTGAGTCCTCCACCTCTTACAAATAAACATTGCACCAAGCATGAGCTTTCTATATTATTCTCATTCAAATACCACTCGTCCCAAATTAAATGGTTAATTAAACTCATATCATATGAATTTTTTATCCTTAGGCCTTTGAAAACTCAATGGACTTACTTTACATTAAGTTAGACAACCTGTTAGGAGTGTGCCTTCACCTCAGTACGTTGTTAGGGTCTCCCTAATCTATATTATCTTGCTTTGATCTAGATTGTCAAGTCGACTTAATGCAAATCTTCTCACAATTTGGCATTAGTGATCCCCAAGGTACATCAACTCGCACTCAAATAGTCTGTGAGGTACTAGTTTGTTAAGTCATCTTCGAACGCTTTGAGGATTGACCCATCAACTTAAAAACCCTCAATTAGTTTTGTTAAATATGATTTCATGAGACTTTCCATGTTTTTGGTACACAATGACGATCATCCATACACACATATACTCATCAATATACAATAGAGGATACACCTCATTTCCATCATCGATGGTTCACAATTTGACACCGATTATAATGATGCTCCCATCGTCAATGGCACATCTGAAGCGTCACCACAAATCTAGCTCACTCAAATGGTACCTTATCCCAAAGGGCTATTATATTTTTATTACATCTCATTCCATTTTGCATATCATTATTTTTATTATTTATGTATAACCCTCTTGAAAAAACTATTCTTATTTTGTATATCCTTACCAATGTAATAATCTAAACCATCACAATCCATATCAATTTTTGTTAGCCCATTATGAGCATCATTCATAATTTATCATTTTCAAAAGTCTTATTAGTGTTCTCACTACTATTAGTTTTATAAATTTTGTCCAAATAGTAATCTTTTGCATCCATTGCCCATGCACTATTTGTCTTCCATCACGTTTGCGACTACACAACAATATTGCTCAAGGGTTTCCCTTGTTGGTCTCAAAAGTCCAAAATAAAAGAAATTAAAAATCAAAGTCAACAATTTGATCATATCATTCTAATACAAATGACGGTCCCCTAACAAGGTTTGACTGTAACAATTATTCACTAATCAACTCATAATTAATAATTTTTAACATAACTTAACATTAACTATACATATATACATAACATTAAATACCCATTAATTATAACAAATAGCAAACCATATCAATTGGTCGTGAAATTAAATTGTCTACCTTTTCATTACATATTAACCACAATAAGAGTTCCTCATAATTTATTTTTAACATTTAGTATGATTTTCTAATTATTTTTACTTAGTACCTATTCATTGTTTCTCGAGTTCTCAAAAATATTTATAGAGTTCATCTTTCATATCTCAAGGTCTCCTTGATTTTTTCCATGTCCAAATAAATTCCTTTACCATCAATTTACATTTTCTCAAAGTTTCTTTTCTAGAATAGAGCATTCGACTATTCATTTTTCATAAATTCTAAAAAAGTTCCAAAAATCATAAATAAACTACCAATAGACATACAAGGCATCATAAGCTCACAAAAATTTCCTAAGTCATAATATTCATCAAAGTTATTTTCTAACATTCATTTTACCTCTAGGACAAATTTTTTATAATTTATCAAGGCCTATTAAACAAACTAGAAAAACCCATAATTAAATACAAAAAAAAAAAATCATACAGCATTCACTATCCTAAGGATCATTACCATACTTCGAGTTTTCTAAAGTTTGATCAAAATAGTTTTATATAATGTTTTAAGGTCATTAACAAATTGAACATCCTTTAAAGTAAATTAACTTAAAAAAAGCAAATGTGCTAAAACAACAAAATTAAAGATGAACCCAAAGACTCTAGAAACTTTAGGCATAATACCATCATCACACATATAATCTATTCACATATATTTAAAAAAGTAAATTAACAACAATAGTTAGTCATCATCCCTTTACCCATCATTTTTCTTACATTAGTTTCACCAAATCAACATGAAAAATCACAATCAAACAAGTCAAGTACACAATAGAACCATGAAAATGACCAAACAAGGTTCAGGTAAGGGCCCCCCATACCCCTTTCACTTAGCTCCTAATGCTTGATCATGAGTGTTGATTGAAAACTTGTTGTCACCTTCATATTATACTTGACGCTTGCTTCAATCCAATTGTTAGATGATCTAGAATTTGGGAATGAAATTTTAGAAATAGAGGAAGAAGATAACTCTTGTAGAAAGAAAAGTGGTGTAGAATTTTAGGGTGGTTACAATGATTTGCTCTAATACTCCTACACTTAAAACACAAATAAACATTACCCTAAAACCATTAATAATTTTGGCACCCATTCACCTCTCTCTATGCCTTTTATTATTTTTTTAATGAGGATTATGTGAGGCCTAATTAAGCTAGGTATAGGTCCACCTAGATTTTCATGCCAAATTCATTTGTAAAAATTTTACCATTTTCACTTAATTTCATCGAATAAGCTATTGCGTGTGTTTCTATTTGAATTCATTATCTTTTCTATTTAATAACTTAATTAGTCAATCCTTGATTAACTATTTTATATTTTACTGTTTTAATTAATCAATTTTGTACCCACAAAATAAATTTTATCACTAATAATTCTTTTAATTAAATACACATCACCAAAAAATATATAGTTTAATTATTAAATATAAATTCTAATTTCTACCTTATAATCACATAAATAACATAACTCAATTATTGAAAACAATCAAATAAAAAGAAGTATATTTTGAGGATGTTACACTGAAAATCACTTTATTTATTTGTTTAAAATCATTAAGATAGGTTATCTAATAAATTTTCATAAGTCCTTGAAACTTATTTTCAAATTCCACCTTCAACAAATTGGCACTCCCGTTGGGACCATGTCACCATAATTTTGAGAACTTAAATGGTTTATTGATTGCTTGTCCTTTATTTGCCATCTTCTTCAAGATCTTTTGTCATACATTGTTAGATGCTCAAACCCTAGAGGTCAAGCTCTAATACCAACTAAAAGGTTAAAAACACACTAGAAATGAGTGTTTGAATAATGTGTGGATGACATTTTTAATGGTTTTCACAAACCCTTTTTAGAACAAAATACATATAAAGATTGATTTTGAAAATGTTGGATGCCTAAAACATGAATAAAACAAAACAAGTAAGAACATAGGTTTATACTAGTTCACTTAAATTGAGTTACATTTAATTTTTCCTTAACCACAAAAAGGTTCTACTAATCAATCAACAATTACAATAAGTATTCTTAATTACCACTTATAGCTTACAAAATCAAGAATTTTCTATATCTCTTTTGGCATCCACATCTTAAGTATTCTTACTACCACTTTGGGCTACAACTTAATATGCTCCAATTAAGGAAAAACCTAAGTATTCTTTGTTCACTAAGTCACTCTTGTCTTTCAAAAACTTTATAAGTTTGAATAAATAATGTAGCTCAAAAAGTAAGGATATGAAAATAAATACATATCACAAATTACATAGCAAAACCAAGGATGTAAAAAGATTTTGCACAAAATGGCTTTTCATGGCTTAATAAAGGTTATCCAGATGTTTCTAGCAAAGAGATATACTAGATTTTGTTTAAGGTTCATTCATTACTATACTAGTAGATATATATCGAGAAGGGCATGTTAGTGTTTACATAAGTAATACGTAGTCAAAGACAAGTCGACATACAAAAAAGGAGCAACTGATCAAGTTGGCTAACACCACCTCAACTTATTACAACATAAAAGACATGAAACTTAGTATATCATAAGGAAAACTAGAAACACGTCATCATACTAATTAGGTAATCAACAAAGTAGGTTGGCATCTTCTCCATTGAATAAAAAATAAAGAAGGTTAAAAGAAGTTTATAATAATTAAATAAATAAGTATTTAATTATAAAATAATAATATAAACCCATAAAGCCCATAACATATAGCCCATTAAGAACATTTATAAATAGTAGTAGGTATTAAAGGTAAAGGTTATTGTACATTTTTACTACAAATCTCATAACCATCTTTCTTCATTTGTGATTATCTACTGACTTAAGCGTTGAAGTACCTTTAGTAGGTACCCCCATCTAGATCTTAAAGGGTAGTTGTAGAGCTTATAGAGGACAAAATTGCCTTTGTTTCCTTTTGTCAATACGTTTAAGCGTCCACCATGTGGCTCGAAGGATATTCCCTTTCAACCCAAGGATATGGTTCTAACTAGGAGCAACACAAATCATAAACTAGATAACCAAAATCCTAGTTTTGGAGAAGGTAGGGCAGTGCATTCAATGTGAGTTGATATGAATACCTCAATGGTAATAAGGAAGTTGTGAGTGGAGATTGAAACCATGAAAAAGAAACATGAAGAATTATTAACACATGGAGACCAATACAACTGTCCTCCCTCTAGGAGAGTTACGAAATAAACAAGTAGGCAAGATAATACTAATGAGACATTTATGTTAATTAGCTTAACTATTGTAATGAGCAAACAACACCCTTTTGTTGATGGCATTTGGAAACCCCTCACTTCTAACACACTATAAAGGATTAACATTAGAATGTTATGATAACACCACAAACCTAGAAATACATGTTGACATTTATGTCACATAAGTTGAATTGTATACCACAAAAGATGTAATAATGTGTTGAATTTTTCCTTTGTGTTTGAAGGGTATTCCCGTGAGTTGATTCACCAAATTACCACCAAATTTAGTTGATAGTTTTAGCACACTAGTCACAAGATTTAGAACACAATTTTCAATTATTGACTCATCATCTAACGTTACTACCCTTGGTGAATATTTTCCTAGATAAGAATAAGATTTTGAGAGCTTTCATGGAGAGATTTAGTAAGGTCATGCTCAACATACAAGATCTTGAACCAATAGTGGTACTTCATCATTTTGTCACAACACTTAAACTTGAACCATTTTGTAAACAACTTGGCAATTAACATGGATGAGTTGAGAAAAAAAATCTAAATACATGATGATAAAGGAATTGGCATAGTTTAAAAACTAGACTAGGGTGGAACAAGAAGGAGAAAGAAAGACCGTGAGACTAAAAGGAAGAGAAAATGAGTCGACTTCAGTAGGGATTATAGAGAACTAGTTCGACAAAAATATTTCCAATACATGCCTTTAAATACTAATTATGCTAAATTTCTTGAGGAACTTAATACAAGCATTCTTCCATTGCTAGGAAGGGTCGTAACACCCTTAAATATTGATACTACAAAGCATTCTCAATTTCATCACAACCTTGGCCATACAATTGAGGAATGCACAACTTTAAAGGACAAGATTGAAGAGTTAATTTAGGTTGACCATTTGAAAGAATTTTTTCAAAGATCAACCAATGACACAAGTCACAAATTTAGGAGAGAATACAAAAGTGATGCTCCCAAAGATAAGGAAAAACAAAGAGAGAAATCTAACAAGCAAATTGAAAATAAAGATTGAGAAGGAAACTATGAAGAGGACAACTCGAGACATGTGATAAACACCATCGCAAGAGGGGGAACATCCTCTTCATCATGAAAAAAGGCACTTGAGACTAATACGATCTATGAATGTGGTAGAAGGGAGGAAGCCAGTGAAGATGCCCACAATCACCTTCTCATATGAAGAATTTAAGGGTGTTTATTCCCAACAAGACGATCAAATGGTCATATTGTAGAAATCACTAATTGTATTGTACGAAAGACTTTGGTGGATTTGGGAAGCTCAGTAGATATTTCATATTAGTCTACCTTTAAACAAACAGAGATACTATTGGAAAAAATAAAGTCATATAATGACTAGCTTGTTGGGTTTTCAAGAGAAAAGGTGAATATCAAGGAGTATATAGACCTGCACATCAAGTTTTGTGATGGAAGAAATTATTAGATGATAAAGATTTGATATATAATAGTCAATGACTACACTTCCTACAATATACTACTAGGAAGATCTGTAGTTAATGCCTGCACACCCATAGTATTAACTCCCCATCTAGCCATGAAGTTCCAACCGTTAAAGGGAAAAATCATCATAGTCCATACTATCAAAAAGCAACAAGAGAATGTTATGTTTTTAGCCTAAAGATAAACTCGGTGGAAAAAAGGTTCCATGGATGGTATCTAACACAATTTGTAACATCCCAGTTAAAAGAAAAAAATATATTCTAGAAAATAGCCGTAAATTTGAAAATTTATAATTTATTTTTAAATATTTTGGTTTATTTGAAATTTAGAAGAAATGTTATTTAAATTTAGAAAGTGATATAATTGAAAGAGAGAAGAGATTATCATTAGTTAAGATTAATGATTTTTAGTAAAATAGTTTTAGATAAATTGAAAAATAATAAATAAAAATATAT
>JAMLFT010004684.1:0-19035 GCA_026544285.1 Pachyrhizus erosus | reverse complement strand
CAAGTCGTTCAGGGGTTAGCGCTTCATGCATCTGGATCGCAGTGGAAGAATTGGGTTTCTCCGATTTATTATTCTCGGAAGAAGCCATCAGAAATTATCCAAAGAAACTAACAAGTACCGATTCCTATATTGGAGAGAGGAAGTCGGTGTAGCTCTGATACCATATAGAAAAGTTTCAGAGAATAATTTCTATATTTTTATTCATATTGTAATGTAGTATATATACACAAGAGCCCCTATAATTCCTCTTCTATTAAGGGAATGACAGCTAACAATTCTCAGACTGTGCAATTGACTAATTTACAACTAACATAATATTTTATTGCCTAATTTAGCTAACACAGAATATTTGACATATTTTAACAATTCTTTTGTTTTTCTAAACATCAACCTCTACAATTGATATTAAAGAAAAAAAAATTATTTTTTACTAGAAAAACTTTATTTCACATAAAATACAAATTTCATTTATTTATTTTATTTTCTAAAAAATTATATTTTTATTTTCATAAATTAGTCCTAAGGACTTGTGTTAACAGAATCGTTTTTCAATAACACTATTTTTATTTTTATTTTCTAAACTAATGTTCATATGGTATTACTTAATATTTAACCTATATTTTTATCTACCTTTTAAGATAATACCACATAAATAAAGTTGGATGATATATATAAACCTTGGTCAATTGGTTGGCTTGTAAAGGCTTGCAAAAATGTCTCTCTAAATCTAAGTGGTTTGTTTAATCGTGAGAGGATGCAGTTTGATCTACATTTGGTACAAATTAAATGAGTCTGAGTTTGTGAGTTCACGACCAATTTGTTTACCCACAAAATAATTTAAAAAATGTTATTTAATATTTTTAGTTATTTTAAGGTAGAAACAAAAAAGAAAATGTAAGTAAACATATATATATTTTAAAATAACTTAAAGATCGTATGAAAGTCCAGCATGCATACCGATTCATTTAATCATGAACCTATGTAGACTTATCAAATATATACTTATTTAATTGTAAATATATGTGGATTAATTTTTTTTAATTAAAAGAGAGTGTGTATAGGCATCACTATAAGGGCCATAGTCCCAAAAAGATTGATACTATAGTCGACATCAATAATTTGCAACACATTCAATTATCTAACATTCATCCTCCTAGAAGGGTTGGTTTATTATGCATGCATATATATAATAATTAAAAATTAAATAAATTTACATATAACTTTAGTGGGTGGAGATTGTGAGGTTGTATGGTGGCAGTGATATGCTGAAGGATGAAGAAGTTTTTAACAAAAGTAATAGATATATAGAGTTGCTCCTCTTCCCTCCCTATTGAGAAAAATCATAGTTATTCTTACGTAAGTTAAGATTGAATATATAAATAAATGAATGTCATGCATTTGCAGGTAATGTTGGGGCTAAGATTGCCATTTTATAGTCTGAATAGTGTTTATTACTCTACACATAAACGATATTATAAGAATTTATAGAGTATGATAACTGTTGTCTGTTTTCCATTCCTTGTTAAACATTAAAAATACATTTTAATCATATTTAATAATTTCAAATTAATTCTATTAAATTCTAAAATAAATGGATCCTTCATGGCTCAAGTCTCAGTTCGTTTTGACATTAAAAAAAATAATTTTCACATTTATCAATAATAAAACATAAGTTCCAATGTAAATTTATAGTAAAATTAATTTGGATACATACTTTAATTATGTTTAATGATGCAAATTATTTTGTGTTAAATCCAATTGTACCTAACTTTAAAATGAACATGCTCCGTTAAAAAGATGAACCTCCTCTTAGGATACTTTAAAATGAACATGTTATTAGGATGTCTTTGACTCAACTAATATACCAGTTATTTAAAAGTTAAAAAAGTTAATTAAAAGGTGATAAATTAGTAGATTTAGATTACATTAAGAGTGTATTTAATAAGATTTTTAAGTCAACTTCCTGATATGTTCAATTAGCTTAAAAATTTGTTAACTAAATTAGGCTTATTTAATTTTGTTTGGCAATATTAGTTTACAAGTTAATTTAAAGCTTATAAACTATTTGTTGAATTGAAACTTTATAAATTAATTTATTAAATTAGAATAAAAGAGTGTCAACAACATATTTTATAATATATATTTTTTAATTCTTTTTTATTAATTAAAACTTATTGAAATTTGTAAATTACAAAATTAAGAGTGATTAATTAAATATGATGTGAGATTCATATTTTTTTTATAATTTTTGATAAATTTTAATTAAAAAAATGTATCCAAAATAATGTGTTAATAATATTTCTCTTTGATAAAATTAAAAGTTAGTATATTATCTGATTAAATTAAGAAAATTTTTAACAAGTCTTTTGAGTCAACTCCTAACTTATTTGATTATTTAAAAACTTTTTTTAAATTAAATTATGTTTTTTAGTAAAAAAATTAGTAAAACTAATTGTTAAATTATCTAATACATATAAAACGACATAAGAGATTAAAAATAAATTACCAAAAAATAGTGGGGATAACAACAAAAGGTTAAAAGCTTATAAATTCAGGAGTAAGCAGAATATGTGACAGTGTATGGACAGTCATTCAGTAACAAATTGACAATACGATAGATTTATTGAGTTTATAATATTTACTTCAAAAATTCATATTTACCATGATTTTGAATTAGTTAATAGTATAAATTTTTTACACTAATAACACATTGATATTACTATATAAAATGTTATAAGTTATTAAATAAGTTCATTTATAACATAAGTTAAAACAAATTTTGAAGTTAATGAAACAAGTTGGAAATTAAATTGAAAAGCATACCCAAAATAGTCTTAAAGGTCAAATCAGATCCTTAATTAAAAATTTGAATGCACATGATGGAAGTGTCCTACTAATGCAGACAATGAGCACTGGCATTGGACAATTGGCAACTGCATGCCTAAGTCCAGCCATGAATTAGTTGTTCATTTAGGCCCAATTCCATCAAACCTAACTTCTCATTAAAGTCTAAACCCACAACCTGTGGGTTTTAGACAACGCCATTTAAGTTTATTTAAGGAAGCATTTGATTTCATTTTTTAAAAAAATTTAAAATTTAAAATTTAGAGTTAAAAATATTTCATTTTTTTTATAATTTTTTAAGTTTAAAATGAATTTTAAATTAATTTTTTTAGATAATGTTGGTTTTAGTCTTGAGATATGAAATAAATAAGGGGAAGACAAAGTAAAATCTACAATATGTTGAATTAGTTTTTTTTAAAAAGAGAAATGTTAATTATTCTCTCTCAGGCATTCTTACTGTCTGTCATTTTTTATGTGATGGGTTAAAATTAATTGAGAATTATGAATTTTGATGATTTTTAATAAATTTTAAGAAATAATAATAATGTTAAAAATAAAGTATTTAAAAGAATATTTATAATATTTCTCTTTTTTTTAAGCTTCTCTTCTATTTTTTTTTATTCAAACACATTTTCTTGTAACTGTCCTGAGAATATAAAAATAAGTTAAGATAAACGCTACCTGAAATTTTTTACATATGCACTAGAGAATAGAAACATATATATGTGTGTGATAGTGTGTTTTCCAATTTAAAAAATAGCCAAACTGCAAATTATTCCTTGGCCTAAATTAATTTTATGTCTCTCTTCATAAGTATTTCAACCAACACTTTGTCATTAGCTTTAGATTTCTATGGTAGCAAAGATATCATAATCTGGAGTCATTTACTGCTCCAGCCTTCAGCAACTTTTATATCTATTTTGAATATTGAAATCAAAAGGCCCACTATTTATTCCCAGACCAATCTTTTGGATATATGGACCTCTATAGCAAAAATGATCCCCGTGTGAATTTGAGAAAGGATCCGTACGGACTAATTATGAAATAATCATTTTAATTTTTTTCCATATAGTTATAAATTTTTAAAATAAACTAATTCAAATTTGATTTCAAGACAAGAAAAAAAAAAAAAAAATTGGTCTTAACGTGGCTGTCATTTTGATTATGGTAAAAGCAAATGTCTACACTTCCAAAGAATAATGAAGAGTGTATGTCACTAGCATTTAGGTAATTACGTTTTCTAGGTACATACATAATTAGCAGTATGTATTAGTTACTATCTTGAAGGTTTACATGGAATCAACCCTCTAAAATTTAAAACATAGTTATCTATGAAGTGGACGTACTTCATCAATTGATCATAATACAATAGATCGCAATTTTGACACATTATATGTATTATGTTATAATATGTGGATTACTATGCTACATTACTTGTATTAAATTTTTTTTTTTTTAAAACATGCCATGGTTTAAGAAAGCAACCGAAACACGCAAACAATGTTGAAAACTTATGGAACAAAACGGGCAGTCACATGTTTGGTGAGGTGGCAACCTCTTGATATATTACAATGGTTTCAGTTTGTACTCTAAATGGAGTAAGACTGTATATATGAACACACAAACAAACACAATATGTCCCTCTTCATGACAGATTGCAATTATACACACATGAAGTTGTCCCAACCATACTTCATATCTTTCCTTGTCTAATTTGAAGACCAAGCCCCGTTCAACAGGTTCAAAATTTAAGCAGAAATATAGAAACATGAGTTTCATTAGTGAGTTAAATTCAATATCATTAAGTTTAGGACATTAAAAGTAATTATTTGAAATCTTTTTCAAAATTAAACTTACCCAAATAAAATTTTTATGTTTTCCAACACACTTGCTCAAAATTGATCAACCCTTGGAGAAATAAGCCCATAATATGTCAAATGTGTGTGTTAAATATGGGTATGGAACAGAAGCATTAATGTTCCAAACCAACACACCACACCGGCATCTCACAACTTATTGCAATGTGAGTGTGTGGATGGCGACAATTACAATATATATTGTAAAAAAAAAAAAAGCCTGAAAAAGATAAACTAACGAGAGACATGGGCACACTAAGCCTTAGCTGTGAATTTTCCACGAGGGTGCCCACTCAGTCCCCACCACTTGTAATAATTCATTAAAACCATTCCAACCCCTTTCTTTATTTGCTTTTTCCTCCTTATAAATCATCCAAACCTTTGCTTCTTTCTTCTATTAGTTTCAAGTTTTAACAAAAAATCTAAACAAAATTTGAGCATGCCACATATGGAGCTTAGGTCTACCTTCACCACATGCTTCCTTCTCTTGATTCTCATCCACTCTTTTCCTCCTTTCTCAAGAGGTTTGCATGTTCTTTAATCTGCAAACACAAGGGCACACACTTTCTGTATATTATACACATATGCATGTGGTTTGTATGATAATATTTAATAAGTCAAAACTTAAGTGTTAATTAATTTGTTGGTGAACGAATGTTACATGGGAATCTGAAGCATTGCATTCAGAGGTATATGAGATTGATTATAGAGGTCCCGAGACACACTCCTCGGGTGTTCCTCCCCCTCATCGCTTTCATATTGGTAAACCACATTCAACTCCTCAACAAGGCTCAGTCAGAGGAACCAAGGCTTTGGGCATAAGGGATAATACTCACGCAGAAGAAAATAAGGCGAGTCTTTTATGCTTCTTGAAACTCATTGAATTTGACTATTTCTTTCTTTACGATCGAGGATTCATGATCTATGATTTTAAAAACATAGGACACGGAACTAATTAATGAATATAAATTTTTTATTTCCAATCTAACTTTTTGGTAGTTATTCCACCCGTCTGAAAATAATTATAATTTCAATTTCTGGGTACGGATTATGAAAAATTATTAAATATTTTGAATATAAGATATATAAGTTGATTTAGCTATGTTATCCCTTTATATTATCGATTCTCTCTTATTTTGTTCAATCAAAATATTATCAAACGAAGAATATAGTTGGAAAAATTATAAATCTTTTGTTTTTTTAAATAACAAATAATTTGAAGCAAATTAAAGTTTCTATAATAATAAGCATTTTTATATAAAAGGAATAATAACCACAGTTGAATTCCCTGTAGTTCATTTTGAAGTACATGAAATACAGACATGCATGAATCTGGCGGTGTTTGATCTATAGTAAATTTTCATTCTATAGTGGAAAAGGTTATTTTATAAGGCTAAGATCACTATAGTTATAATTTTAATTGCAAAAGATCTTTATCCGAACAGAGAGAGATATATCATCTGTATATTTGGATTTTCGATGGTGTCAAACCATGATATAAATAAAAGTTTATTTCTTAAAAATTTTACTTCAACTATCGTAACTAAGGTTCCAATAGTTTGAAATCCAATCAAACTAACAATTATTGGTCGAGAGAATTAGTATAGTAGATATGTTTTTCTTTTCATCTGTATATTTTTTAATATTGTTTATTTATTTATTTATTTATTTGTTCATTTAAAATTTTAAAAATATATTAATTATTATTTTTAAAATTATTTTATATTTATCTATTTTAAATATTTAACATTTTTATAAATAAGAAAAACAATAGATTGGAATTAATGTAATGGTTTTTATTTATTTTTAAAGATTAAAGATAATCTTTTTTTACAAAAGCTAAAAAAACAATACTTTTAAGAATATTTAAACCTACATTTAATATGTTTTTAAGTAACTGCTCCAAGCATATATTCTAGTTTTATCTTTCTGTTTTTCTCCCTCTTTTATTATATATTTTTTGTTCTTCACTGTTGCAGGTCAAGAAAGTACATGGATGATCATCAGGAAGCTTTACAAATTAAATGGAGTATGACTTTGATTAGTGCTCTCATAGAGAAATATTTTGTTAGTGTAATGATTGTAAAGTTGAGACATGAGATATTGTATTATGGTTTGCTCATGTGTATAATTGATAACAGACAAAGAAAAACATTTGAATATATATCAATTTTTGAAAACCAAGTTGGCATGATTGATTGAACTTGTCGGACTGTGAATCCGTCATATTTCTTGTTTGAACATTATCTGGATTATGCAGTCAAAAAAGAAAAAATCTATAAATAATAATCCTATTCCTTTAATAGTTTTTGTACAATGATGTTTTCAAAAACAAAAACTGTTATGTAATGATTTAAATAGTTGGGGTGATGAACTGCACCGTAGCAGTTTCCTTAAAACAATTGATTAAGAACCTGTGTCCATATTATCCGATACAACTACAGTTTTGTTCATGTCTATAACTGGGAGGTCCTAAAATTGAAAGTTCAAGAGATATAGTAAAATTTTAGAATGTGTAAACTTGGAATAAATAATAGATTCACCATAATTTATTAAATATGATTTGGTTAAAGGTGAGAGACATAATTATCTTACATTAGAAAATGTCACTAAGTCTAAATTAGAGACTCGATCATTTTATTATGGACAATCCATTTACTATATGCGATCAACCTATTCCACCAGGTCTAGATTCAATCATAAATTAACTTATTCAATCAATCAAATTATAATTCAAAAGTTTTATTAATTTATTCTTTGATTAATTTATTTTTTTTAAATTTGATGTATATGAATGTATTAAATGTTATATATGTAAGAGTAAATCATACTTATCATTAACTCTTCTAGGTAGTCATCATTAGATCCGCATAGTGGTGAGTGTTTGAATAATATGCATAATATTATAAATTTTAATTTCAGTGCAATTGTTATCCAACAAAAACTCCTCTAGTCATTATGAACTAACTTAGGGAAAGTGTGGACTAGCTTCACCCTCTTTCTTTACATACTCTTAAAAAAATATATATGTAGATTTATGTTTATATAAAGTTATAGGATTACAATGCACCGATATAATTATACATGTAAAAGTTTAGTAATCTTTATCGTTAATTATTTTTGGGGGATGGACCCGTGTTACATATATGTTTCAATAGTTTTGCTATCTGTTACCGATTTATTCGCAAGTTGACTCCATATACATGGATGTTGGGAGAAAAAAGGAAAAAAAAAAAAAAAACAATTTACAGCATCCCGTAAATGTCGTTTTGTTAAGTTGCTACACAAATTTTTGATTAAAAAGGATTGCTGTTTCTTTTCTGTGAAGGATTTTGTCGTCCTGTTCGTTCTTATCCATGCAGATGCAATGCAACAATGTATTATAAAAGGAAAAATATTCCTATATACCTAAACACTTTGCAAGTTGAATCCTTGACCAAAAAAACGGATCGTGTTGTTTTTGTTTTTTTTTTCCTGCTAATGTATCGTATTGTTAATTATTAAAATATCATAGCAGTTTGATTTTCAGCCTCCACTACCTATAAATATTCAGTTAAAAATACATCAAGTTGAAGTTTAAAAATGATTTTTTTTTCTTTCGAATAACAATAAACTTTTTCTAAATAAATTTAACTTTTCATCAGCATTTAGATAAAGTATATATCAATGAATTCATTGGTAGCAAATTTTAGGATTTTTTAAAGTACTTTTTTTTATTTTTGATCTGTAAAATATCTATGATTTATAATATTATATAAAGTTATTATTAGAAAATGATAGTCATTTTTTCTCATTCAAAATAAGAGTAATGTTAATTATTTTTTTGTACACACATATTTAAAAATAGTAACTTTAAAGCTGATTTATTATTTTTACATTAAAAATTAACTTTGAAAAGTATTAATCAAATTATTTAGTAATGAGATATATAATTTAATTAATTGTTAAAAAATATATTTTTAAATATGATATGTTAAAAAAGAATTATAAAATATTTTACAATTTTAATATTTAAAATTTAAGAATTTACGTTTATAAATAGATTATAATTATTATTAGTTATATTGTAATTAAATATTTAAAATAATTTTTTTATTCCATGTTTATAATTATTTTATAAAGTTACAAGTTTTTAATATTGCTCGTTAGCTTACTAATTTAAAAAGATAAAATTTTATGGATGCAAATAACACTTTAAAATAAACAGATTTTAAATATTCATAATTTAAAATTTTATAGTTTGTAAAATATACAAAAGAAATTGCACATTGATGTGTAAATATTTAAAATTTAAAATTTAATAATTATTATTTTTAGAGAGAGAAAACCGAAGTAAACACTCCCAAATTAAGGATTTTCTGATAATTATTTTTATTATTTTTACAATTACTAAAAGAAAGAAACAATATATGCGAATTAGTATTGATACCTTAATTCTTTGAATTCAATATATCAATAAATATTTAATATTTCTAAGTTTATAAATATGGTACAAATAATATTTTAATACAATACATTTATTAAAGATAATATATACTATCAGATATTATGATTATGAATATTTTAGATTTTTATTGGATTGAAGTTTATATTAGGTTTTTTCAAAAAAACATATTTATTACTAATAATTTATATAATTGAATATTATTATGACTAATTTAGATAAAAATTGGATTAAACTTGACATGTAGGTTTAATTTTATTTTTATAAAATTAACTTTTTTTATAGCAATGCAATTATTATAGATAACTTGCTCTATTTTTAATATTATTTAGGGTAATTTAGACTATTATTTGGTTAAAATTAATATGTAATATTTTTTATTCCTATAAAATCAAGTTTTTTTACTGTCTTTCTTAAAAGCAACTTATCTAATAATGATTTTTTTTTTATCTCATGTTTTTGTGGTTTTCTTTATTTTATGTTTTTAATCATTTCTTTGGATTTTGTAGGGTTTATGATTTTTTTTTTTCATTTATTTTTTTCTATTTTTTGGATTTCTAATGAGGGAGACTTTAACTTTTACTTATCTTTATCATCTTAAAACTGTCAATTTTATACTTTTGTTGCATCATTATTAGTAGTGTCATATACAACTCTCAAGTCCACTATTTCTAATTATTTATGTGTAAAAAGTTTATTTCATGATGTCATTGAAATATATTCGATGTTATTTGTTCTATTTATTTATTTTTATTTATTTGAAATCATCCTTTCTATTTTTATCTTTTTTTTTGTCATATTTTCATTCACCGAAGTTGTAAGTTGCAACTTCCATGGTGAGCATAGAGATAACATTTTGGAGGATTGGTAAAAAAATATTTAAAGTTGTTACTTTTGATAAATAGATATCTAACTATATTGTTTGAGCATTTTGTTCTACATTATAAATAATGTTCTTCTTATCATATTTTTTTTATAGGAATAACTTAAGCAATTTAAATACTATTGTAGGAGCACTAGGTGACTTTCATTGTAAGAACAATATTTTAGAGCAATCTTAATAAATAATTAAATATTATGAAATACATTATTCTATTTTGTTTAAATTAAGTTATTTGATATATAAATATTTAAATAATTTCTAAAATTGTATGTTGTATGTACTTGTTAAGTTTTAGGAAGAGAATCTTAAATAATATGAGTGAGTTTAAACAATGATACTAAGGTATCGTATGAAACGTGATAAGAAAAATAATGATATTTTTATCTCATTTTACAACTGGAATTCTTAAATTGTTGAATAAACTCTTTTAAGCAAGTTTTACAGGATGAAGATATTTGACAATTTAAAAATTACTCTAACATGTGATGGTAGTATAACACAATTATTAAGTATAAAGTATAAAAAAATGTAAAGATTAAAAAAGAACCAAATATTTAAGTTCTTAAAAGATTATTTTCAAATAATTTAAAAATGTTAATTTTTAATAAGATTGGTTTAGATTAAATTAAAAGTGTAATATTTATTTTAAGTATTATTTTTATATGAGCGTTTATATGTTGACTTAACAACTATTAACATGAATTATTAACATAGTTAAACATGAGCGTTTATACTTATTCTTTCCAACAAATAATTTATTTACAAACATTAAAATACACAGTATTTAGCTTTTTAGCAAATATAAATTTTTATAAATTAAATTTAAAATATATAATTAATTGGTGATTAAACATCTTATTCATATTCATATCGAATAAATATTATAATGATATTAAACACAATAAAAAAATATTATATGGATTCAATATATAATAAAAAAATATTTTTTTTAGTAATACTTATTTACATACTTATTCTCTCTAACAAAACTCTTATTTACAGAAATTTAAATAGGTTGTGTTTAGAAAATTTAAGTTTTTGAAAAATAAATTTAAAATATTAAATTAATTAGTGATTAAACATTTCATCGATACATATTGATGTTACATAAATACTACAATGATATTAAACGTGACATTTCATAAAAAATATTATACGAAATTAAATAATTGATTAAGAAAGTAAAGTTTATAATAATCTTCATTTTTATACTTATTATTTCTGAAAATTTATTTATTTATAAAAACTCAAAGTTGTATTTAATTTATTTTAGCAAAATTAAATTGTTACAAAATAATTATAAAATATAGAATTAATTAGTGACTATATATTAAAATATAGTTCATGGGACAATTACTCTCCTATTTCATATAAATTTAAATTTCAGTTGTTTTGAAGTTTTAATATATTTTGGATTTTTTATATTAATACATTAATATTGCACAAAAAAAAGATTGCACAAAAAAATAATTTTAATTAATATTTTTTAGCGGTTTTTATATGTAATTTTATTCGTTTATCAAAACTTCTTGAACTTAAGAATACAAAAAAAATTTATAAAATTAAAGCTTATAACTATTTTGAAAAATAAATATATTTAGTTATCTTTTATTTTTTATTAATAAATAAATTTATATTTAAATAATATGTTCTTTTATAGTAGTAAGTTGAGTTTTTATATTGTAAAATTTTTAGTTCATTTTATATTTTTAGTATAAGAAATTAATAAAATTGTTAATATTTTTTTAGTACCAAAAATTACTATTTTTATGATTCTTCTATGCATTGTACATATCTACATTTTAATTATTTTATAATAGACAAAGCATACGTTGATTATAAATTCATAATAATAATGACAAGTTATTTACTCAGTAAATTTCTTAGCCTTTAAAGTTGTATAATCAGACATTTTAGTCTTTAAAATTTTAAAAACACTGTTAATCCTAATTTCATAAAAATCCATTAATTTGATTTTTATCTTATTTTTCACTATCATTTTACATAAAAAAATAAAATAAAATGAATGATATTTTATAAATAGCTAACAGAGAATCTTTAAAATCTCAAGAACTAACATATTTAACCCATGTAATTTTAAAAATTTACTCTAAAAAACGACATCTAGTAAACGTTTACCATGTAAATAAGAACTATTTTAAAAAGTGCTAAAAAGATATGTACTCCATATAAATGCGAGCTGCAGTTGTTGAATTGGACCAAGATATAATAAATTTGCATATTTCCTCATCAATGAAACAATAATTAATGGAGAACACGTATATAGCCATATAGGGTTTGATGAAATTGGATGACAGAAACATGCAACCACAAATGCATGTTTGAATGTCAGATTCAGGAATCACATGGACTCCAGCCCAGCCAAGCTTATCACCTCAATATTAATGCTTTCGTTCCTGAAACCGTTCCTTTAAATTAGATTCATAAATATTGATAAAAAAATATTTAGTTTCATATAAATAAAATTACCCTAAACCATAAATATTGAACCTACATATAATTTTATTAATTTGAGAGTGACTATATGCACTTCTTCGTTTGGAGAGAATATTATAAGTGATGCAAATCTTTATAATATTTCACCTTCTTTATTTTTTCAATTAACAAACAATAATCATTAAAATAAAAAACAGACAAATTCTCGCATTCAAATGCATAAGAGACCAATCCTCTGAACAAAAGTAAAATACACCACCGTCTTTCATAAGTAAGGTTCAAGATGGTGTTGGCAACTGAGTGATATTATCATTAAAGATAGAAATGGAGGTTGAAAAGCCATCCATGTTTGATACCAATTAGGAAGAATACGCTCAATCAATGCTATTGCTTGATACCAGCAATAGGAACCCTCTAGTAAAACAAGAAAGGAAAATGAGATTGGAAGCAAATAACAATCATGAGATAATTAGAAAAAAAAAATGACAGAAAGGAATGCTAACAAAATTATCTTTCACATTCTCTTTTTTTGACAATCTATATGTGATTATTAAAAATCATTTATTTTTTAGGTCTAAGAAGTAAAAATCATTAAAAAAAATGTAATTTATAAAAATTAATAATTTTTAATAAATTTCAATAAAAAAATGTTAAAAAAAATGTTGCTAGCATTACTCAAATTACAGATATAACTAAGATTTATTAGTTTAGACATAGATTGGTAACAAGTATTAAATTTAAATATTTATTGTATTTGTTAACTTGCATCCATTCTGATAAGAGAGTTTGCTGCGAGATGTCTAGTGAAATGTATAAATACACACAATTTTACATGGTATCGACATTCAAAGCTTGGCTCTACTCCAACAACATCCCTTTACACCTCTATTCATAAAATCATGTTTATAGATAAAGGAGACGATGATACGGAGACAACAACCATTGACACACAAAGGAGTGGCATTAATGTAATGTTTCTATATTATATTCATGCCTTCAATAACTCGGTAGGTTTTTGTTAGTGAGATCTTTCATTTTGGAAACTACTGATGATAAGAGTAATATATTATTCGTCTAGAGAAAAATAGGATTTGTTAACGGAACGAGTTAAATGCCAGGTTTTGTTTTTCCCATTTTGGCTCATTGGATGCGTTTGAATGCAATGGTCAAGGCACTGAGAGAAGTAGTGTCAGATGCAAAAACACCACTTATGAGAGAATATGGATTGAGGCGTTCTATAATCAACCTTAAGCAAGAGAAACTTTCAATAGCTTCCTATTATACAGAGATGAAAGGATTATAGGAAGAAATCTAGTCTATCACACCTAAGCCCAAAGGCACATGTGGTATTTGTAAGTGTGATGTACAAAAGCAACTCACACAAATACGGGAAAGAAAAAATTTATGACTTTTTCATGAGTTTGCATGAAACCCTTAGCATGAAACCGATGGTTAATTTTGGCCATGCTTATCACTTGGTAGTAGGTGATGGATAGTAGGGACTCATCTTAGCCATGTATGGGCCAACACCAAAAGTAATAACATTTCAAACCCAAAATGCCCGCTACAAGGAGGGAGCAAAAAGAAAAGTTAGTAGAAGGGAAAGATTCAAGAGGGGTCATTGGTAAAAATATAGGACACACGAGAAAAATGTTACGAGGTAAATGGGTACCCACTCGACTAGAAGAAATCCGACCAAGAAAAGAAAGACAATGCAGGATCATGTAATGAGAAAAGAAAAGCATCTTAAATGGAAGCCTGATTCCTAGATTATTAAAGCAACAATGTGATAAACTAATGTAACAGGTGGGTCAAGATACATGTTATATGTTGCAAAACTAGTAACCAAAACAAAATGTGAATATGGAAGGTATGATTACATTTGGAAGGCCATGGGTGATTGGTTCAAGAATAACAGTACAAATCACATGTGATAATGCGGGGGGTGGGAGAGGAGAATAGGTCACCAGTCATGAGTCGTAAAAATTCCAATTAACGGTCAAAGTATGATACTTAAAACCAGTCATAATGTGAAATTGCCAAATGACATTGATTTTGACAATTATTTAAACATTCTAGACTTCAAGTGCAATTTACTTTTAGTTAGCAGATTGATTAGACTACTAAGCTGTGCACTAATATTTGTTTTGGTGCCAATCAGGACTTGCTACGAGGAACCTGAGTAGAATGGGTAAGCACCAAGATGGGCTATACCTTTTTGAGCCGATATATAAGATGGAGGTGTAGCAATGAAGGTGGATGTGGATAGGCCAATGGATGCAGACTTATGCCATTAGAGGCTAGGATAAACGTCAAAGGCAAAGATGAAGGGAGCTGAATAAATTTTTGATATAAACAAAAACTGTTTTATACAATATGATTCATGTATAAGAACAAAAATGACTAGATTTCCCTTTTTTTAGTTAAATAAAATAAAATTCTTGTTTTGAATTAATTAATCGTAATACATGTATGTATACGCTCGCACGTTTAAACATAAATTTGTCTCAATTTTTTGGGATCAAGCTCGAACATTGTACCTATCCGACTATCCGTGATGTGAAACAAATAAATGTCTGATGTATCTTTTTATCGTACATTTAGGATCAGGATCTGTAAGTTAACAATAAAAACACCTGTATCATAATCATAACCTTTGTTTCTGTTGTCGGCGCCAACAGATTCATAAACCAGTCGTGCTAACACTTTTTAAAAAGCTTTTAATTAACTAAGTAAAATTAGCCTGCCTTTGAAATAGGAGTTATTCTCCATTTCTCCAAAGCAAGAGTCATTTTCAATTAATAGATGTTCAAATTCAAAAGGACGAGAGGAGCAAAATTTTTCATAGTAAATAGAAAATTGTCCATACCAAAAATGCAGGACAATTTTCCAAATGTTTTTTGTGGTGCTGAACAAGTCGAGCATATCAAATACCACTTTGCTATTTTTATTTTCATATGTAATTTCCCACCCCGCAGCTAGTATTAATTCTCCTTCTTAGCAAATAATAATAATAATAATAATAATAATAATAATAAAGCTTTCCATATTTCTGATATCTGCTGCCTCATGAAATCTATTTTCTATTTATCTTGTTGGCAACTAACTGTAGCTAAGGAGAATAAACGTCTCCAAGAGATATTCAATAATCCGTGGGCAAGCTAAATGATGAGTTAAGCACGAAATAATTTGTCCCAGATATTATAACATAGTGTTTAATTTATGTGGTCAAGATTTCAGTCAGTAGAACATAGTACAAAGATAAACATTAACACAACTCCAGAGACCACAGAACGAGAAAAGTTTTCTTCGAGAGTACAAATTTAACATCACAGAAAATAAAGTGAGTAAAAGTTCTACTCTCCAGGTGCAGAGATGCCCTGCTTCAGTCTCTCCTTTTTCATCTTCTTCTTTGAGACTGGCTTCTTTTTTCTAGGAGGGAGGGTCTTCTGTGCATATGTGTACAGTACATAATTTCCAACGAGGAATATTAACAGCAACCCACCAATAAGCAGGAGAACAATTAATCCTGGGTTGAACCCTTTTGAAGAGGAATCCTTAATCACATTTCCCTAAATGCAACAAAAACGAGACACTGCCATAAGGTCCACGTCAAGGAGCGCTCAAGAAATAGAAATTGCAAAATTAACAATTGATAAACAGGAATTCCTTTTATAAAGAGAAAAAAAAAATGCAATTAACCACCACAAATAATTGTCAAAGCCATCCAATGCTTCCAAGCATAAGATAACATGTGCATTATAGTTTTCTTCAAAGGTGAGGCTCTGTTTATTGCAAAAGAAGAATAACAACTGGAGAAAGGTGATTTTATCAGGCCTGGTTAAGCTAGAACTTTCTCTTTCAAAAGAGAATATTCTCCATCCAACTATTTTATAATTGCACTTAATAGAGATTGATGATGAAGGTTTATTAAATTCTAATATTTGAAGAGGCTAATTTAATGCCCAAAGTGTTTCTATAAATTTGCAAGCTGTCTTACAGATAATTAATCAGATATGATAACTTCTAACATAGTTTTATTGTAAACTTAAATTGAAGGAAATTATAATTACACTTTTACAAGTTAGGAGGCTTAAAAAGTTTAAACTAAGGGTTTGTTTCTTTCCTGTTTTTGAAAACAACATTAAACAAAAGCACATATGAAAATTATTTTCAGAACAAATATCTGTTTTTAAGTTTTTTAAATGAAAAAAAAAAAAACATATCTTAAGTTGTTTTAGTTTTCTACTTTCAATTTTTTATTATACTCAATGTTTCTTATTGCACTTTCACATCTTCCCCTACTCTTACTCTCTAAAATCTAGTCATCCAGATAGCACAAATCAAAATTTGAAACACAGAATACTACAAGCTTGTTCAGAATGCTATTCCCTACTTCAAAAATGAAAAATGGCCTTAATCATATCTTATTGGTTGAAATATTAAATGTTATTGCAGTATACCCACAATTAGTCCTTAAGATTGTATGATAAGACATTTTAATCCCTAAGACTTTAAAAATCCTCAGTTAATCCTTGAATTTACCAGAACGTCATTCACTTTAGTCCTTTATAAAACAAAAAGACTGAAAAATAAAGTGAAAAAATATTACGACAAATGACATTTTGCAAAGTCAGGAACTGCCAAAGGAATTTTAAAAAGTCTCACAGACTAAAATGTCTGACCAATAAAATCTCAAAAACAAATTTAGGGGCTAATTGGCTTGAGAAAACATACTATTTCATATTTGATCACATAAATATCACTTTATTTTGTCTTCTGTTTTTAAAGTTAATATAGAAAACAGTAAAATGGAAAAATAAAAAGGTTTCATTAGTTTTTATACAACTTTTGAAACCGTGAAACAAAATGGAAAGAATAGATCATTTTTGTAATTAAAAGTAAAAACAGAATATCAAAAAAGAAAACGTTTGCACAAATCAGATGCTCCATGTTGTTGATACACGAAACTTCAAACCTGAATGTTGATCCAAAAGTGAGTTTTATGCATAAAGGAAACTCTTTAACATGCATTTTTAATTTCATTAGACAAAGAAAATATTGAGACTGAACCATCGCTGAATGTGCATGCGTTCTTTGAACAAAGCAATGGGCTTTTCTGCTTTATATTCATGTTAGAATAAAAAACATGGATTGCCACAAACTCGAATGAAAGTGCATCGAATAAATTGACAAAATTTATCCCGCACATGAAACAAATTAAACCTTGAGAATGCCTAATGGAACGATCAGAAACAATAATGACAACAAACAAGCAGAAATCATGACTCAATCGTAAAATTTGAGAACAAACAAAATGCAAGTACATGAAACAAAATACAATTATCATTGTTTTCAGAATAGCGATAATTGAAAGAACAACATATGCAATTGCAAGAAAAACTAAAAAAATGCAGCTAAATTAGTGAATGAATACAAGGATCTGAGGTTCAGAGAAACGGTGGTGCTTGCTTGGATCCACGATTTCAATTTAAGATCGGATTTAACTAATGAAAAGAAAAGAAAATTGAAAGAGAGAAAGGGATGAAAATAAGAATGGAAGTACCACGCGATCGAAGGATGGAGGTACTTTGTCGGCGAATTCGAAGTCGTCGGCCATGGATGAACGGCGAAGTCGAACAGATCTACGGCGAGAAGAATCACGGGCTGGTTAGGTGGTGTTCGTTTTTGTGATAAATGGAGAACGCTTCTGCACAATGTACCATATATATCAGACAGATTTTTCAGCCCATGGTTTGTCTTTTTTTCTTTTAAATAATACTCCTCGTGGAGAAATGTTACTACATAGTTTTTTTTTTTTTTTTTTTATGTTTTTAAAATATTGAATTGTTTTTCATTTAATAAATTTTAAGAGAGCTTTTAAGAAGATATTTAAAGAGGTATTTGAAATTTGTCAACTTCCCTTTTTTAGATGAAGAAAATTTATTCTACCCCATTTCATATTTAATGTGTGTTTGACTTTGAAAATACATTTTCACAAAATTTTTTGAAAAAAAAATTGATTATGGAATGGTTTGAACAAATAATAAACTAATTAAATTACATGCTTGAATAAAAGAAAATAATACATGGTTAAATTGATTCTTTTCAATAAAATTGTATAATAATAGTATTTAGTGTGATAAATTATATATTATATTCTTATTGAATATATATGTGTGTGTGATCACAAACGGAAATTAAGAAAAAAAATATCAGTACAGTTTATGTTTGTGAAATAACTAGTGTTTATGTCTGCATGGGGTAAAATATATTTTTAATATATTTTTTAAATAATAATCTGTTTATAGTTTTTTTTTTCTAAATTTGCTATATGACTTTTTTTAAAAAAATATTTTATTAAAATCCTTTTTAATTTACTACTTCATTTTATTGTCTTTTAATAATTTTTATTTTATTTTATGTTTATATTGTTTGACTTTACATTTTTCTATTCATTAAAATTTTGTTTTCTAATTTAATAGTTAAAAAAATTATAGCATAGAAAATTTAAAAAGAGGAATTTAATATTATATGTCAAAGATTAAATG
>JAMLFT010004683.1:0-19036 GCA_026544285.1 Pachyrhizus erosus | reverse complement strand
AAAATAATATGAATTTAATCTTTTATAAATAAATAAATAAATTTTAAATTTTAAATTTTATAAATAAAAACAAAGATAATAAAAATTAACAAATGTATTATATATATATATATGATAGTTTAGGGATAGAAGGACAACATAAATTTGCTGCCCTTTATACTGTTGTTACATAATTTATTTCTCAACATGATATTTTATTATCAAACAAGTCTATTTTGATTAAATAAATTTTTGAATTAGTCAAAGAAATTATAAATAAACTTATCAGTATGTCCCTGCCAAACACAGTCAATGAAGGCAACGTCTTAGCACCGAAACCACGTAAAGAAAATAAGTTTCAGGCAATTTCTTCGTATTGATTGTGGCATGTGCCTTCAATAAGATAGCAGACCCCTTCCCTTAGCCATCATTCTAGGAATTACAATAACAATATTATATATCTTTTTATTTAGAAGATGCTGCCTCTTAATAAAAATTTATCTTAGAAGAAAACATTATTGACCCATGGTACAGTGATGTTTATTTAATTCAATTTATCTTGTCCAATAAATGGATAGTTAAGAAATTAATGACAATGGATGGATCTATAAAACAACAATGTGCTAGTATTTGATGAGTTAAAGTATGTTATATTTGCTTCTTTATTATTACTAGGTAACATTAATTTGCTTTGAAGAAGGGAAGGTGGAGAAGGTCGCATATTTATCTAAGGTAGATATGCGTTACTGCATTTACCTACTTTTCGAAAGTGAAATGACTTTAACACGCATGCAGAAACGAAGTAGCTAGCTACATTTACCGTTACTACTCTTAAATAAATCGACCTACCATCTGGTAAAGTATATTTACTACACACGAACCACATTTAATTTAACCACTACTAAGGGCATCCAAAATTAAATATAGCATCTATATCTTTAAGTGCTTGGCGTTCTTCATCAACCACAAGTGCAATATCTAAGCCAAAAACATGATTCACACAAGAACATCCTTAATTAACACTACAAATATCTATAATATAGTGTATCATATCATATCATATCATATCATATAATATAATATGGATCTAGCTTCTTGTTCTTGACCTGTAATGGAGTTTGAGAACAGAATGGAGCACCAGCAAGAGAAAGACCGTGGAGCCAATAATAGAGAGGACCAATGCAGCAGTGACGTGGCGACAATAAGCATCAAAGACGTTGCACACTTTCATCCATTGCACGTGTGAGTTCCCCTTCTGTGCTATCACTCCCACTGCACAAGCTGCTCCATTGGCTGAGAACAACAGTGCCATCATCACAAGATCTAGAGCTGTTAGCCCCAAAACTGTCAAATCATTTTTCCTTCCACTGCTTCTTGCCATCAACGTGATCACCAATGATGCACCCGCATATGAGCATGCTATCGCGTTTATCACCAAGAAAAACCTGTTCCAGGTTTAAGTTATTTTCATATCACAGTGCAAACAAAAACAAAAAAAAACCGTACCTATTTAGCCTATATCTGGATAATTAAAAGTTGGGAAAGCACATTTCCAAATATAAATATGCAAACAAAAGAAGGAAGAAATTAAAATACCTTTAAACAACTCTTGCAACTGAAATCTAAACATGTAGGGTTTTTTTTTTTTCATCGGATCTCTCTCTTTTTCTACCCAAAATCGATCCAAGATGGGTGAATGCTTATATTTTTTTCCATAAAAAATAAGTATAAATTATTAGATATCGGTATAGTCCTGTGACATAGTGTAGTGACTAATTACATATAGGAAAAAAAAATGATTAAAATGAAGCATGTTTCCTTAGATGTGTAAATAGAAGAGATGGATTGATAATATAAAAGAAATAGTGGGTGAGTGGGTGAGTGAGAAGAGGTTACACAATAGCAGAGACATATTCCCATTTAGCAGTGGCTTTGAACTGCATTTCGGCGTAGGAGATGACTTTGGTCTGATTGTCAACACCAACGATGATGGTTGAGACTAGAGTGAGTGAGAGGCCAAGAAGCCGTAGCAAAAGATCGTAGGGCATTTCTCTCATTGGGGTCTCCACCACCTTCACATCACTATGGACTCCATCCACGTTGCCCTTAGACTCGCTGCTCATACTATACTCTCTTCAAACTGCTCTTGTGAGAATAAATGTACTTTAAAGAAACAAAGACTTTGTATGGAATCTTATGACATTCTGAACGAAGGAAAGGTTGATGGGATGAGATGTTATAATAAAAACAAAAAAACAAAAAAGAGAAGATGTATGAATGAGAAAGGTGGGGAGGTTGGAGATGCATTCAAGGCAGCTTGTACGGCCTTTACCTATTTAATGTCATCAACTATCTATGCCCAATACTCTTACATTACTTAATACTTTATGAGCTGTTTCATTCTCAGGAAAGAGAAAGAAGAAATCAAATCATAATATTTAAATTTAAGTTATTTAATACATAAAAAATAAATTAATATTTAATAAATAAAAAATAGATTTATAACATACTAACTCAATTTGCACGACACTTTTGGACCTCACACAAGACACGCAGCATGGCAGGACATCTTCTTCCGCCGTGCACTTGCTCTCCTTCCTACCTAGAAATTTTTTTACGTCGGATTCACACTTTTTCTTTCAAATTTCTTCAGAAATTCTATCCTATCAATCATTCCATGTTTTGCTACTTCTACTCTCTTTCATTTCCTTTTTTTCTCCTCTTATTTCTTTTCGCCCTTCCAAACAAAGGATTATATATCAATTTTCTTTTTTCTTCTTATAAAAATTAATAGAAAGATTAAATACTTCTAATATTATCGTTATTAAGTACAACACCAATTACATATTTAATTATCGAGAAATTTGAACAGATTGCAAAAGTTAATATCAAATCCTTAACTATTTTTATCAACTCAATTTTAGCTTATCAAATATTTTATTAATATTTATTATTTATTTTTAGACTTAAATAATATTTTAATTTTTATAAAATAAAATATTTTTTATTTTAATCTTATAAAAAAATTTAATCTTTTAAAAAATTAAAATTTTAATTTTAATTTTAAATAAAAATAAAAATAAAAAATAATAATATTTAAAAGACTAAAATAAAATACATCATATTTTATTGAAATCAAAAAATTATTTAATCCTTATTTTTATGTCTTTTTTCTATCACATTATATGTCACTTGTTATACTTGTATTTTTTTGTTTTTTATTATAAGTGTCAAATAATGTCTAAGTATTTATGAGATATACTTTTTTTAATATTCTTGTTACACAAATGTTTTATTGATATATCTTTTATTTTCATAATATTTTTCTTGTTATCAAATAATATCATCATATTATATTTATATTTTTTATTTCTTTCTTTTAAAATATAGATGAGCACTTAAGTGCCCGTGGATGATTTTTTTTACGCTCACATCCTTTCTTTTTTGTTTTTCTCTCAAGATGTAAATATAGAAATAAAAGAGAAAAAAAATATTTAAATAAACTTATTAGGAAGGACTTTTAAAAAAGAAAATAAAAATAAAAAAACAAAAAAAGTTATTTCATAAACTAAATTTAATTTATTTAAAAGTTCATTTTAATTTTTTCTTTTTTTTTTTCTTTTCTTCAAAACACTTCTAAATAAACTTAGCCAAACAAGTCAAAGTAACATAACTTAGTAGAAAAAGAGAAACTTAAAATAAGTATATAAGTTAAGGCATAAAAAACCAATACTAAAAGAAAGTAGTGTTATCCATACATGATATATACTATTAATCTACAATGAATAATATTTGGCATACATTTTCTAATGTTCTCAAATAAGATTTACCTAACGACAACGATTGAAGTGTATAAAACACAGTGAAATCGACAATTCAGTTAGTAAAGATAAGTCTTGTAAAATAAAAATAATTCAGACTATATTTAATAAAAATAGTTAAAACACTAATTAAAAATTAAAAAGTTAACTAATATAATTGATAGCTAAAAGTTGTTAAATTAGATTATTGAATTGTAAATATTTAATAAAGTTATTTATTAAATTGATAAATATAAAATGATAAAAATTGATATGTTTATATAGTATTTTTATATAAATTTTAATTTTATATTTTGATAAAAAAAAAGGAGTATTTATAATTTTAATTCATAATTAATTCTAAAAAAATTTAATTTTTAATTTGTAGAACAATTATTTTAATTTTATTTTTTAGTTTAAATTATTATAACTTTTCATATTATATTTTCTAGTATTAATTATTTACTGCATCAATTATTTACTGCATCTTAAAATAATGGCATCTAGATAATGATGACATTGGTCACTCTCCTATCATTTGTTTAGATCAACCAATCCATAAAGCAAATCCTTCATAGACCCAACCTACATGACAAATGATAGCATTGAAAATTCAGTTGTCAATATTAGTTTTAGCTACATTCATAAGATTTCTTATTATGAACAAAATTGTCAATCATTCCATGAATTAAGAGATGAAAACATTACCTAAGATTATGAATTATTAAATATAAAAGAGTTATAATGAAAAATAAAGTAATAAAGAAGAAGATAGATGATGGATGATGATGAATCCATTCAATCTTCAAGATCTTTTCCTAGGATTTGAATCTCTAATGTCAGTTGAGATATTCATGTTTACTAATAACTTATTATGTTTTAAAGCATGACACGTGATATTGGTTGAGGAGCACTAACTTTAGTAAATGTATTACGCAAATGTATTCCTAAGTTCACGAGAGTAATGCTTTTGAAAATAAGGAATTGTCATTACCTATCAATCAAGGATTAAAAGCAATACAAACAAAAAGAAAACTTGTTAAGTATATTTTGTTATTTATTTAATTAAAATTCTATATAAATCAAGGAAATTACAAACTTTACTGATTTTTTTTTTACTTTTTATTGTTTCAAAAATTTTAATCGAATAAATGTATAGAAAAATAAGGTGAATTGAAAATGTAGAAGTAACACAAAAAAAAAAAAAAAATGCATAATTAAAGGATATTTTCTTCTGTTTTGCTTATAAAAAGTTTAAAATTGACGAGGAAGAGAAATCTCCACATTTTGAAGCAAATCACTAGCATAAGAGATGATGAAAATCTGAATCATCCATTAACAAGAATTTTTGGTATTTAAACATAATCTATGTTATCATGAACAAATACATTTTTCACATCATTTGTTTCCATAAATCGTAGTTAAAATTATAGCTAAAGCTAGCTAGCTAGTGATGTAGTTGGTCACAATAAAACTTCATAAGCTTGAAATCGATATATGGATTAATGACAATGCAAAATTACTTTGATGCAAGTGAAAGTCAAATCCAATGTGTGTCTATGTATCAAGCTTCACATCAAGGAGATGTAAACCTTATTAAGAAGTTAAAGTCAAACTTGCAGTCAATTTTTTGTATGAAAAACTCCTAGTAAAGGTGATGAAGAAAACTTCTTGAGAAAAAGTTTAAGCCAAATGAGGCATCTGTGAGCAACTCCTTTTGTGTCATAATCTTTGTAGTCCTTTTTTCCTTTTATGTCTTGTATGAACACTATCAATCCCAACGCCAAGAAGGATCACAACTCATGCAAATTTCTTTAGAAATCTTGTGCAGGTTTTCCAACATCTTCCTCTCAGTCTCTCATAGCTTAGTTTGCACCAAGAAATAATGGAAATCCACCATGATGTATTTGTTCTTGTATTTAGACTTTTGGGTACATAAAACACATACTCAATCTATGCAAATAATTTTAGTTTTTTTAATTGATATATATATCATCATCCTCTCTACTAATTGCTTACTTTATCTATTTCTTAATTTTTATTTTTATAGGAAACATTGTTAACTTCCTTATATATATGACTCTTTATGTGATTTCTCTTTTTAGAATATACCTTTATATATTATTATGCATTTAATCTTCAATTTTTTTAACCAAATCTTTCACATAAATATATACAAATTTGGTGCAAGGTAACCTTATTGTATGGTATCGTCCAACAGCCCGAAACACAAAACTATAATTTCATTCCTTACTCTCTATCTCTTTTTAGTGCAACCTTAATGTTATATTATGTCCACCTTAAGGGCAATGAAACATTACTTCTTATCACTGTAAACTCAATTGGTTACCCCATGAAAATGACTTATCTCACCAGATGTCACATGTATACCACCTTCAGAGTTAGGGTAATATTTTCTTACAAACATTTAGATAATATGTCTGCAAAAACAAGTAATTAAAAACTTTAAGATGATACTAAAAAAACTTTGATAAAATTTTTATTATAATTTAATGTGTTTAGGCATAAGTAATGCCATCATACAATAATTTGTAATATAATAAAGTTATATTTCTTTTATTTATTTACTTACAAGTATATATGGTAATTGATTGACTAATTAATTATGATTTGGTTCTCTTATTGACCATGCAAATAGCAATTGTCACATGGGTCATTTTATTCAATGGTGCGACGTACATAGTCATCATATTTTTAGCAAGAACTACTATTTGATACAAAACATACTTAACATGAATGACACAAATTTAATTTTAAATCAATAACATGTATGTTAGATTTGATGAGATATATGATAATTATGTTTTAAAAATTTAGCCAATCAAAAATTTTCATACATCTTTTAAGAAAGAGATCTTTGTAATAATTAACATTTTTCATTTGTAACTTCTTTAGTCTTACCATTAAATAATAGGTTAAAAGTTGTGGGGTGAATCTACATCACTTTCTGGTGTTTATCTTGTATGACCAATGTTGTGGTAATTTCTTCACAATAAAATGACAATAAAGCTCACATTTAACCAATGATATCTTTGCTTTTTATTTTAATTGATACACCATCTAAAATTGTTTGTTTATAAATATATATGTGTGTGTATATATAAATTATTGAATCAAACATTAATATATATAATTTCTTATAAAATAGTTATCAGGACACAGAGTGTGAAGTCTATATTTATGTCTTTATCGATTTGCCTAACCCTAAGTTTCATCATTTGGTTCTTTTATGGCTTTTTTTCTCATGATTATTCCATTGTCATAAGTAACAATAGCAATTGTTGTGAGTTACTTATGTACATATTATACTCATTTTAATGGCTTTTGTATGCAAATGCCAAGTGTATTAGGCTTTTTGTTTGATGTCACATGGGTTATCCTATATTTAATCTATAATAATGGTGGTGTTAATGAAAAAGAAAGGGTATTATTAGAAGCTCGTGGGAATAAGAAAATGGAAGAGATTTTGGAGATAATAGAATTGGAAATTGTTGAGGTAATGAAGAAAAAAATGTTCACTAAGCAAACAATGATATTGAGGAAGAAGAAAATGGCACCAAGGTGGAATTGGAACCTACTGAGGAGGTACTATAAAAAGCTTGTGAGAATAAGGAAATGGATGAGGTTTTAAACATAATAGAATTAGAAATTTCTGAAACAATGAAAAACAAAAATGTTCACCAAGTGAACAATGATAATGAGGATGAACAAAATGACATTAAGATGGAATTGAAATCTATTGAGAAGGTACTATTAGAAACTAGTGAAAATAACGAAACAAATAGGATTTTAAAGGTAGTAGAATTGAAAATTGTTGAGATAATGAAAAGAAAAAATGCTCACCAAGTAAACAATGATATCAAGGAAGAAGAAAATGGCACCAAGATGGAACTGGAACCTACTAAGGTTGTCCCCTTATACAAAATATTGTTATTGGAAATGACACATGTATAATAATGTATAATGAGATTCATTCAATGATGAGATTAAATATTGTAAAAATTTTGAATAAATCAAGAAAGAAACAACATTACACATATTAGTCGAGGTACACCCTCCTTATGCTTAGTAGTGTTTATAATGTTTTAGTTACATAGTGTGACAACCTTTCTACCTATTTAAGGTGATTATGTATCGTGACATTTGATGACAATACAATTGTTATTCTACATACAAAGGTCATAACATGCAACTTAATGAATTATGGTAGCTTGTTTGTGATAAGGTCATAAGGCTATATCCGAATATCACACACACACACACACACATAATGATATTTTGCTTATCCAAAAAGTAAATCATTTTCACTATAAAGTGTATATATATAATGTGTAGCCTTTGTATGTAGTGTGTAGGTTATAAATGTGTATGAATAATTAAACTCAATGGATCTTGAGCTTTTTGAGGGATAGGTAGCTAGCTAATGCTTGAAAGATTTAATGATTGAGTACTAAAACAATGATATCACACACACAATATAATAACATATGTTGTCTCTTCTTAGCATGTGTTTCATTTAAATGTAATGAGTTGTATTAGAAATTAAATATGAAATTTAATCATATTTTTTATACTACGAAACAATGAGTTTTTCTTATATATCAATGGAAATACAAGTTTATGTACCAAATAATTGAATCAACATGTGCTTTTGTAGGTCTCTCTTAAAAGACTAATTACATCTAAAAAAAGGGAAAGAAAAATAAAACTATTTATTGAGGTATGTAGTTAGTTTTTGGACTTACTAAATTTTTTAAACTTGTATATTTAGTTTTTTGCATTCAATTGGTTATATCATTTTGGTTAAAATATTTTTGGCATATGTCATTTTATTTATTTTAGTTTGTTAATTTACATTTAGAATTGTATTTATGATAATAATTTATTTATAATATTATTCAATAACAATGTATCTTAATGATATTAAATATAAGATAACACACACATATATAAGACAAAATGAATGCATGTAATGTGCAATTTGATAAAACAATTTCATTAATTTTGTCACAGTAATATCATTAACACAACATGAATGCAAAATAAACTATTCAACTAAATATATGATAAAAAAAATTAAAATCAATATGTGTAAATTCTCTTGTCCCTTATATATATTTTATATACACACAAACTAGTAACTATTAAAAAAAATACTAGTAGCTAAAATAATAATATACTTATTCACATTGGATATCATAATCCTATAAATTCTCTTGCCAAGATATTTATCAATTGTTCTTTCTTACACCAAAATAATGTTTAGTTAAAAATATGTCTAATCAACAAAAATTCTTGGTTAAAATAATTGTAAAAAATGTTAAAAGTATTATTATTATTTCGCCATAATTATTAATTTATTCAAAATAGATAAAATAGGAAGATGACAACCCAATAAAATCAACAATGCATATTACAAATGTGGTGTTTGAAACGTTGTGTGTTATTTAACATGATGCACTTGTGGTGAAATTGTTTGGAAAAAATATTAGTTTAAATATCATGAAGGAACGTATATGAAAACTCTCGGGATTATTTGATATGTAGGACATTGACGATGACTTCTTTGTTGTCAAATTGGACATGGAAGAAGATTAAGTATGAAGGGCCACAAATGATTTTTTTTTTTTTACCATTATCTCATTATTTAAGCATGGTTGTTGACTTTTGTGTCTCCATTAACAATCACCAATAGAACTATGATTTATATACAATTTTTTGGGCTCAACTTATTATTTTATGATGAAAGCATTTTCTTAGTGATTATTATAACCGTGAAAAGATTGATAATAGTATATGTGAACACCTTTGATATATGACTAAGAAGATTTGTAAAGGTTTGTGTTTTTGTTGATTTAAATGAATCTATTGTTGAATGGTTTGGCTCCAAGGCCATTAGTATCAAGTTGAGTATGAAAGGTTGCATTTTATTTACTTCACTCGTGATTTTTATGGTCATTTCACTAAGAAATATAAGGTTCAACCTCCATCTACAAATAAAAACATCTACAATAGTAGTTGTTTAGTTATATTGTAAGAGTTATTTATCAATAAAGTATTTATTTTTAAAATATCAAATATAATTTTGGATTGCTTAAAATTAATGATATTTACTTTTATACGCAATCATGTATTGAATTGCTTAACATTTATATTAAATATAAGAGAAAAAATAAATTAAATAATTTATTAATAAAAAATTTCATTGGTAGGAAAATTAATTAAAGACACAAAATATATTTCTTATATAAAGAACATTGAATCCTCTAATGAAACTATGAATAAGACATGCACATAGGTCACGGTGGTCTAAGTTGCAGACAAGGAGTCATTACTAACAACATAACTGTTGGAAATTAACGCTAATAATTAACAATGAATGTGCAACGGCCCACAACGAATTTAGTGACATGTAATGCTTTGGCAGATTTTATCACAAAAACAGGGAACAAATTCATGGTGCTTGGATGGTAGTCAAAAGGAGAAATTGCAAGAATAGTGGTAACAAAAACAAGAAGTTGCACAAAATGTTGGCAAATAAAATTCAAATATTAGAAAATAAAAAGGAGAAAAACCTCACATAAAGTAATAGTGGTGAGACTTTCTTCTTTGTTTGTTCCCAATCATTAAACAAAGTGGGATCACATATGACGCAACAAATGGATAACAACCACCAAAAGACATCTTTTCAAAATAAAAGACTTCACAATTTTTCATTTTATTGTATAAGGTGTGAAAAATTATTATACAAGTTTTCATTATGTATTTTTATTCAATTCGATAATGGAAACAAGTTTTGGTTGTATAAGTGGTGTACATACAGAATAAAGACTTGGTTCCATTGTGATGAGTATTTTGGTTATTTAGTCAATTACAATGTCCAATGGGTGCCATTAGCAATTGGAAGTGCCAATAGCAAAGCCATTCTTTTATTGGGCTCAGTCCATATCTTTTATGGGCCGGGGGAAATCCACAACGAAATCTTCTGCTCCGCGAGGCACCGACGTAACGTAAGTACTCTGCAAATTGTTAGGGTTTGCATTTTGTTCATCCTAGTTCCCTCAATTTGCACGGAAGAACTCCACCTTCCGACAATGAAGAAGAATGAGGAACGCAGCGTTAATCACAACAAGAAGAAGAAACACATAATTATGAAGAAGAAGAACATTTCAAGGTTGGGTGGAAGTGGCCTTTCGCTCGATGCTTTCGCCAATGCAAAATCCAAGAACAATCACTATAACCCAGCTCTCATAAGTACGCAATTTTCTCTTTTAATTTTTATTCGCTTAACTTATTCCAAACGCTTTAAACCATTTTTAAGGCTTTCTTTTCTGCTTGATTAGCTATTTATTTGAGTAATAGTTTTCTTTGAAAAATAAAAAAATAAAAGGAAAGGAAAGGAAATGTAGGGCATCTTCTTCATTTCTGTTACATTTAAGTTATTACAAAACTACAAAACCCTGTTTCTTGTAGTTTAAATTGTGAATGATTAGGTGTGTTGTTAGCACACCATGTGCATTTTAGTATTCTGTTGAGTGTGAGAATTTATGAAGAACCATTCATCTCTGATGCCGAATAATATCTTAATTTTTGCAAGAGATCAATGATGCTAGTTGTCCGAACTTTTGAGTTGGGTTTCTAAGGATTAAGAGTGATAAGTTTTTCTTTGTTTTTTGCTCATATTACTAACAGCCCTTTTAATCATGACCGATGGTTTGTCCCTTAACATTGCTAGGCTTTTTCTTCATATTTAGCTACATTTACACAGCGCCAACAAGATAGTGCTTTCATTGTGGAGATGCCATCATGTGTAACAGTTTATAAGTTAAAATACCAATGCTAGTCGAGTTAGACACATGGAAATGCTACAGCCGTTGGCCTTTATTTATTTTTTTGGTATTTTTCATGTTAGAAATGCCAAAGATTATTGAACAAAGTTACCATTTTATGCTAAATGGAATAAATTAGGTATCTAATGGTGAGCAGAACGAAATGGAATAAAGTGGAATTAACTAGAATTGAATAATAATGTTACCATTCAATTGTTTGGATAGTTTTATGATGAAATGGGAAAAAATGTTAGTTCTATTTCATACCCCTGAAATTGGAGGGGAAGAAAAATCTATTCAGTCACTCTCTCACTGTTCCCTTCTATCTCTTAGAGATTATTCTTCTCTTTCATATTGTTGCAGCAAATGCTCTCTCTCTCACTGAGGTCTTTCATGATTTCATCTCAGCCCTCTTTTGCCAGCTTATGAATGTCTCTGATTTTGGGTATATATATAAATTATTTCACTTGTGTCTATAATTTCACAATAGCAACCATCCTGCTATAGTGGTTTTGGGGTTGGCTGTTCTGCATTATCTGGGATTGATAACTATAATGATATTCTTATGCCTCATTAATCACTATCTGCACCAAATCACCAATTACTGAAAACAGAAAAGACGAGGGCAGGAGTGAAATTTGCTCTCCTTCCTTTTTCTAGGTGTGGCTGCAATTACTGCAACTTTCTAACACACCAAAACATTTTGGCATTGGTAACATTGAAATGCCAATGATTATAGCATTTCCATATTATTTTCTGCATCAGCATTTTTATGTTAACATATTATTTCCATATCCACATCTTTTTAGGCACTGCCTGCAAATATTTGTATATTTTTTTTTGGGGGGGGGATTACAATCTAATGAAGCCGAAACAGTAATGATTTAGGTGAATAGCTTTTCCCATGAGGAGGGTACTTTTGTAAAAAATTCTTTTGAACTAGTTCAAGTAGTTTTTGCTAACAGCATTGAATATTTTGGTGATAATCAAACCTTAAATCCATGTCATGATTTGTTCAGATTATGTCATTTGTAAAACCAATGAACGAGTTCTTTCTTCTGCATTTTCCAATAATATATTCCAATATATTTTAAGGATCCTACAATTTCCCATTTTTTGTGGTCTTTAAGACATGTTCTAGTCATGATAAGGTCAGTAAGTAAGGATTTGAACGTTTGCTTGAAGTCTTATTAAATCCTTATCATACAGACTTATTATGAATTGAGATGAAAATGTGGGTTTCATGGTGTCACCATATCTAACCTAAGTTCCTTTGTCATATGCCATTACAATCTTCTTACAGATGTTGTTCCTTTTTGTCAGAGAAGCAAAGGGAGTTCTATAAAAATGCTAAGAATGTAAACAAGTTTAAGAAGTTGTTAAAGCAGCAAAACCAGCAGAATGATTCCTCCTTGGCTCAGAGACTTATAGAGGTTTGATATCTTATTAGCTGGTTGCTTTGAGGTTTTTAACATGATTGTGAAATTGATGAAGCCTAAGAACATATACTGCAACTTCAATTCATAAATTTCTCTCTATCCATTTATTATCTGTTTGTTGTTACAGGATGTAAATGAAACTGAAGAGTGCAAGGATAAGAGTGAGAGGAGGAAGAAGAAGAATAGTGCCCATAGTTTGGAAGAATTGTACAAGAAGCAGCATGAAGAGAAAGAGAAAGAAAGAATGGAGAGAGAGGCAGTCCTGAGGATAAAGAAGGAAGAGAGAGAACAAGCCGAAGCTCGGAGAAAGGCTATGCGGGAAAAAATGCTTAAGAAGACGAGAAAAGGGCAGCCTGTTATGAAATACAGGATTGAGCATCTTTTGGAGACTATTCAAGGTTCAACTAAAAATGCAGCTGGCAGTGAATCCTGAGTAGTGTAGCAAAAGGGTCAATTGTGCAGAATATTCCTTCTGTTGAATTTGATCATCATTGTAATGTTTTTGGTTAAGAACATGACTGACATTAATTTGTGAGGGAGCTTGAGTAGAACAGCTACTGAGGAACGATGCACTGCTTAATGATATATTAATTGTAACATAATTGATTGTGCAGTATACTGTTGATCACAATTTTGTGCAGACAGTAAATTTCCAGCTTCATCCATGTTACAGTTGCATCAAATTTTGTACCAAAATTTATGCTAGTAATTACTATGTAACAGCCGTGTTAATCACTGTAAGCAGTTAGTATATTTAAGTTATCATTTGCGCATCAGTTAAATATGAAATGCAGAATATTTATCATGTAAACTTACTTTAATTATATTTAATCTTAAATGTGCAGTTGAGACCTTAAATCTGCATCTAGTCTCCTACGATCCACGTAAACACCATCCAAACTCGGGAAGGGATAACAGTGGTTGTTTTTTCTCACGGATCAAACGAGAAATATCATCGGTAATTGCAGTATGTTAACCATTTTTACTCGTCAATGAAATTCGTTAAAGTCAACCGCGCGACATATTTGAGAAAAATAAAATTGTGCACCTTTCTTCCTAGTTGATATGCAAATTTAATATCACTTGAAAGTATCTCTGATTGAAAAGTAGCTTCTATTTTATTCATTTCAGTTGTATGGACAGAGGACATGAATTTAGCTACGTGAGGCAGAGGAAATGAAGATGGCACATCCCCAGTTATCTGGTTTTAGCTATATAAATTTTCACCAGATACAATTACAAATGGTAAGGAAACCAGAGAAGTGAAAAATCACCAATGAACACAAAAACTCAATATGACAACTTGAGATTGACAGAAATCTGTAGCGAGCGACAACAAATTCTGGGGAGAGAAAATGATCAAGGCCAGCGATACACCACAACACGCCTCTTAGGGGAGGAGCAGATGAGCATGAGAGTGAGAGCAATTACCAGCGCCATGAGAAGTCCCATGAAGTCAATGCAAAGCTCCACGCAAGCCATTGCTATATGCCTTTGTCTTGCGTAAGTCTTGCTCTGCAAAAAAGTAGCAAAGGCAAATCAAGTTTAGTTCATCTGTGGCCACCGTATTCGACTTTATTTATTTTATAACTTGTCTCTTTTTTATTTTATAAATTAAATCCCATTAGCTCTATTACAAGTCTAAGTCCATTTAAATTTGCTTTTTTAGGACGTTTCTCAAGGCGGGTCATTGCATGGTGGTTGGTTGGTTGAGTTGCACCAACGTTGACTCAATCAATGGCCATGATGTGATAATCTCTTATTACTAATTTTTTCCTCTAGTGGGTAGCTATTTTATTTTTAAATTGAAAAATAAAGCAACCCGTTTTCTAGTTTTTAAGAACAACTATCTTCATTCACATATTTTCTTGGAGCATTCATCACTGCCACAAGTTTCATCTTCACCCAATTGACTTCTTGGAAATAATTATGGTGAACCCCTATCTCACGGAACGTTGATTTTCAATTTCCTCAGCAGACTTAATAATCAAACTACAATATTCAAGATCATTCTTAGTGACCTCAAAAAAATAAAAACATCATTCTAGAAATCGTGGATTACTCTAATCCTAATTTCAAACTTATGGTTGAACCTGTTCACATTCGGGATAGATTCTATTAACACAAGAAACTAAAATAAACACTAAACACTATCCTTATGTGTTTCCCAAATGAAGTCATGTCTATTCATTGAATGTAATTGGATTAAGGATGGGAGTCGCACGAGTCCTTAATTCGATGCTCCAACCTCAAATTTAAAAGGCGTAGTACAAACTTTCTTAATCTATCTATCAATATTCATACAGTTCAAAACCAAATAATTGTTGAGGTCTTTGGTCTTCATAACTTTTCAGAGGTCAAGAAGCTATATTTAAAATTAAAAAAAAAAAAAAAATCTCGATAGGAAACAAAATCAGCTCCGTTACCTTGAATTAGAATTAGTTATTCCTGCAATAATATTCTAATTTCAATTGCGTACACAAGATTCTTTTCCTCAACATATTATAGACTAATCTTATGTACTATTTTTGTTCAGATTAGCTGGGCCTAACTTTTAGTTGATGACTTGAGCACCCAGGGTAGACAATTTCGGGGTTAGGTTCCAAAATAATTAAGATTGAGTTATTAGGACCAAAATGTATTCAACCAACCAATATATATATAATTATTATATTCTTTATTTATCGTCATAAGCTAAAATGCTTTTATTTGATGTTTTAAATTCATCTCTTTCAACTTTAGTCTCGAAAAGAAGCAGAGGGAACCAGATAGGTTGTTTCCTATTACTTTTTGCTGATCTTTATGCTAAATGTTACATCGATTAATATTCTCTCGAGATAAAAAAAGTATATATACAGATTAAGTGACATGTTCTATTAATTAATCCTATCTTATAAGTCCTTTTATGATCAGAAGCAGAGCAAACTGCAAACCAAACAAAGAGATTAAGTGACGTGTTCGATCGAAAAAAACAAAAGATTTAGTTTTATATTTTACTAATGAGATGTGTGACGGAAAGAAGTCCAAATTTTTGGTTGGGCTGCACCTGAATTTGAGGTTGCGAAATTGAATAAAAAAAAAACTCAATAACCATGTGCTATTGGTAAAATTATAACAAAATCACGTTGTTTATTCTTCAATTTTGTTCATATATAATTTCTAGATTGCTAATCTAGGAAATAAAATTTCCTTCTTCCAATCTTTTTCAAAGTAATAAATGCATAAAACTTGGTTTAACAATCAATGAATTAAAAGAAAATGAAGAGAGTACAATTAATATTGAATAAAATAAATTAGTGCATACACTGGAATCTTAAACAAAACCTTTCATCTCAGAGTTCAAACTCTAAGTATTTTTTTCTAAATTTAAATTGTAGTTTTCTTTTCAACATGTTAGGTTCGATACTTATATACACAAATACCAATAACTGTCTAACACCAATAATCCATCTAAAATTTAATCTTCAAAATGCCTTCAATTAATCAGCTTCCAAGCAAAACCATAATCAATTATTGACTTAGCTTCTCTTGTACAGAAATGAACTCAAAAAAAGAAAAAATCTTTGATTTTTGAATTCCAGATCTTCAAACTTGATAATCTTCAAAATCGACATTTAATAAGTTTTCCTTCCCTTCATGTTTTTTTACTAAACCACAAAAACACAAGCTCATCATTTTTCCCGAAGAGCCAGACGTTAAAAAAATCATATAAAAAACATTTATATTTAGAAATTTCAAAATAAAGCAGGTCTCACACGACAATAACTACAATTCAAAGAAAAACTCTTTGAAAATATATTTCAAACTTTGTAGAGATTTACCGAAATGGTGAGCAGAGCAATAGGAGTGCCCAGCAAGAGAACGTAGAAGCGTCAAAGATAACGTTGCCAAGTCAGAGTGTAATATCCTTTTATTTATTAGTGATTGGATGAACGTGATTGTTTTCTCAAACACAACACAAGTAACAGGGTTAAAATTAATTATCTTTGCAAATTTCGGGATCTAATATTTTAATCTTGTATAATTAACCATATTGGGAATGTTTAATAATTTCTTACTTCAAAAAAATAAAGAAACTCGTAAAAAAAAATAGTCAGATTATGAAGTGGAGCAAAAATTACTATTCGTCCATGTAAAAGGTATTTATATCTTTCGAAATTTGAGAATGTTAGAATAATCATTTTGAAAAAATAAATAAATAAAAAATAAAGGAAAATTTTGTTCTGATACGATTAAGTGTATGTGAATTTTGAAATTGAATTTGAGATTATACGTTAAAAAAGGTAGAAATCTTTTTTTATTAAAACTAATACATGTTAATTTTCTCTTCTCCGTTTTCTATCTATCCCAGGTGAGAAAACATTTTGAGAATCTCACATACTATTTTTTTTCTATCTCTTATATCTAAATAATAAAATTAATATAACTTACTTTCTTGCTCTTCTGTGTTTATTTCGTTCACTCAATTAATTTCGGATCATCAACATGCGATTTTTTTTTTTTTTTGAACAATCAACAAATAAGATTATTGCAAACAATAAAACTATTCCTGAATTTTTAACCCAATTACAATATCAAAAGGTCAAGGTTCTAAATCATTTAATTTTAGAACATTTAATATCACTTGTACTACAACTTCAATGATATTTCTATCTTTAATGATTTTTTAATTAAAAATGATATAGTGGAAATGCATTAACAGCAGTATTGAATAGAATATTAATGGCAGGTTACCAATGTCAATGAATGTTCACTCAAAGGATTGTTCAGTATTATATAGGCTTTAATCATAAGTAGTTTTACTTAGTCAAATTACTTCTTTTAAATTTAAATATAAGTAAAATTTATTAATTTCATATTGATTAAAAATTTTAGTTAATATTTTTCTATTTTAAAGTGATTAATATTTAAGAATTTTTTTACAAATTAAAAACGATCATAAATAAATTATTTATTAAAAAAAATTTATTCTCTATAAATGTATTTCTTGAAACTATTAGGTGCTTAACGGTGATAGTTAAAAAATTGATAGGTATAATATTTAAAAGCCATTAAATTGATATACTCTTTTCCTTTCATGTTAAGTGTCATCTTAAAAACAATATTTTAAAATAAGTGTCATTTTTATCTTTTTAATATAAAATTAATTGTTTTTTTATTTATATCTCCAATAATAATGATGACATGTAACAATAATTATAAATAAATTAATAATGATAAAATTAATTTTATAAAATTTTTACTATCTTTGTCTCAGAATGATCATAGTTTAAATTTTTTTCACAAAAGTAAGTATTTTAAAAAATAACATTTATTATAGGATAATTTTACTAAGATATTTTTATTCTTTTTTAAATTTTAATAAATATATTATTATGTATTTTAAGATAATAATATTTATTGTAAGATAAAAATAAAATAAATATTTTAATATCTCATTAAAAAGTGAGAACATTATTCATGTTGAAATATTTTAAAAAAATTCAAACTGCAATTATTTTGCAACCAAAAAAATATTTTCTAACAACTATTTATTAATTTTTCTTTATATACGTAAAAAAATTTAAGATGATACTTGTTTTAGTACGGAGGGAGTAATTTGTTTTAAACAAAAATAAAAGATTTAATGTTTTATCATAAACTGAAAACATTAGTTAATATGAACAGTCCGTTCATCTTAAAATAATAGTTATTTAAGATTATAGCATACTTATTAATAAATATTTAATTAATGCAAGTTTAATTAAAAAATACCATCAGATTTTTAACATTCATAAATTATCTTATTATGCATTAATAAAAATACATTCAATTATGTATTAAGTTATTTTTATTGTTGATAAATTTTTTCATTAAAATATTAATTTATCTTTTTCATTATTTATATAAGTTATGATTGAAAAAATAGTTTAGAAAATCAAAAGGACTATTATTTTGAAATAAAAATAAAAGGCTAAAAGAATATCAT
>JAMLFT010004682.1:0-19039 GCA_026544285.1 Pachyrhizus erosus | reverse complement strand
CTTCCCACCCATAGTTTATCATCCCAAACATTTGTATTCACTTCTCTCATATATAATAGAGAAAATTGCCTTGTATGATGTCCGGAGAGTAAACTTATTGGCTAAACTCTGTTATCAAAAATTTTCTGGTGTCTTTTAATATTCAATATTATAATTGTTGTAATGGAGAAATTTTCCACTGTTTGCCAACACCACCTTCATTTAATAAATGACCCTATGAAGCACTGTTAGTAGTTATTTGCAAGCAATAATAGTCTACATTATTATTGTGCATTACTTCACTAAGGAAGGCAAGTTTTTGTTTTTGGTTTTTTTATAGGTTTTATTGTTACATATGAGGTTTTGTTCACTAATAAAATTAATGGATAATTTAACAAATGACAACACTTTAGTGTTTGGAGAAATGGCTCCCGCGTATTAGAGAAAATGAGTCTTATATGTCATCCAATAGAATTAATGGTCTAATAGAATTTTTGTGATAAAATATTTTTATTTATATGCATGATAAAATTAATATTGTTGTTTAAAATGTCCTAATATAATTAATGCATGGCTTTAATGAATAGTAATAGTAGTCTATACTATTATATATAAGATGCATAATTTTACTAAACGAAAAGAATTCTATATTTAGTAAAAAAAATTCTATATAATTTCCAATATATAACATAATACTGAAAAAAAAGGATAGAGCTTGCTTTACTTATTACTATTATTATACAAATTAATATTTTATTCCATAGAAAACAAGAGAAACTAATAAGGTTGTAAATATACATAAGAATTTAGTAGTCAAAGTTGTGCTTACACTTGGTACGTGTCACATTCATTTAATAAATGACTATGAGGTACTATTAGTAATTATTGGCAAGCAATAGTAGTCTACACTATTATTGTGCATTAATGCAAGAAATATTTTGTGGGTTTTTGTTGTTATATAAGAAGTTTTGTTCACTATTAGAATTAATGGATAATTTTACAAATGACAATATTTTAGAGTTTGAAGAAAATGAATCCTACAAATTAGATCAAATAAGTCTTATATGCAATAGTAGCTTACATTATTATATATGGTGCATAGTTTTGTTAAATGAAAATAATTTTATATAATTTTCAGCATATAGCATTATATAATTTTGTAAAAAAAAGAACAAAACTTGTCTTATCTTTTCAATATTTATTTTATAAATTAATATTTTATTTATATTATATTTTGTTCTCTTATTTATTATTATATAGTAATTATAGATTTAATCTTTATTTCTCATTATTATATTGATCCTATGTAATCAATATTGATTATATTTGTTTATTATATTGATCCTACGTAATGCGTAATGGATGTGGTCATCCATATTCATTACGTATTACAATAAACCCTTCCAATATGATATCAAAGCAGTATCATCCTTCATAACTTGTCTAGTCATTATTCTGCAATGGGTTTCCAAAGTTTTAGAACTTCAATTAGTCATTGTATCTTTTTTGGGTGTGATTGTCACTTTTTCCTTATTTGTTTATCCTCTCTGTCATGTTAATCCACCTTTTTGCATACTTTTTTCAACATTTGCCAACAATTTTTCAAGCAACACAATCCATGGTTGCTTCATTTTAAATGTTTAGATTTTTTTTTCTACCTTCAGGCATGTTCTTTGCAAATACATAGTACCTGCCATTACCTCTAACCACCACCACCACCTTTGCCTCATTACCTCTACACTTTAGCTACTACATTGGTGCTTGCATTTCTGAAACAACCACCACACCAATGTGACACCTTTTTCGATAGGTGTCAACCCCTTAGATAAGTAGTAAAGAAGACATCCTTTAGTAAGAGAAAGATATAGAAACCCCTTCAATAACAAAAGGTAGTTAAATGCTCCTTAAAAATAGGATAATGGTAGTAATGAAAGTGATGTCTCTTATCTTAATTGGTTGATGCTAGTAGGATAAAAGATAATAGTAAAGTTAAGTATAACAAAATAGAAAATAGAAACAAAATCTATACATAAATTATATATGCATGTATATATGTTCCCTTTATGAAAAGGAAGGATGATATATACCCAATTAAGGTAAGGAAAAGTATTTCTATGTATTAGATAAGGATAAATGGTTGAGGTTTAAAGAAATGTTTTGTGCTACCTTAATGGTGACGTTAATGACATTAGTTTCACAAATTCTGGTAATTTTGGTTTACACATAATGACATTTCATAACCCCATTTTAAGATTTTATTCTTTAAATTCTAAAAAATTATAATTAAACTATAATTAAATAAAATATATAATGTTAGCATAGTGGTGGTTTTGAATCACCACTATTATTTAAAAAAAATTATAAACAAAAATATCAAATTATAATTTTTATTTTAGAAATTTGAAAAAACAAATTTTTTAAAAGGATTAAAAATAAAAAAAACCTAACCCTAATATCTCATTTACGTTTTGCTCAACAAAGATTGTCCCCAACAACTTGAACATGTGACGTTGTGAAAAAGGAGGACAGGGTTTGGTGCTAAAACAACACAAGGGCCCCTACTCTAGTTGCAGCAACTGAGGCTTTGGTCATGGTTGCGCGGCTGGATGGAGTAGATGTGTAAAGGTTCAATGGAGCAAAGTGAGCGAGAAATCAAGTGGGAGAGAAGGATTCAAGGAGAGAAAAGGGTGTGACAAGATGAAGAGTAGGAGAGAACCAAGTGTAGTGGTGATCCCCAATGTGTTAACATTATAATTTTTTTTTTTGACAAATTATAGATTTTTATTATAATTTTTAAAATTTTAAAAATAAAATTTTAATAGTAACAGTTTTAAACTATCACTATCACATTAACTCAATTTTAAAAATCAAAAGACTAAATTGAACATTTTAATAATAAAAAATCAAATTTAACTAATTGAATAATTGATAGATTAAAAATATAATTTAACCTTATAATTCTACTTGTCAACTTAATGTGTGCAAGATTCCTTTTGAATTAATCACTTTCAGCTAAACGGGCTTTGGTGCATTAATATGAAAGTGGTGGTTGTTTTTTTAATTAGAGTCACACTATAGAAGTGTGTTACGGGCAAGAGTGTGTGATCAATTACTATAATTGACTAAAATCAGAATTAGTTTTGTTTGGATAAATTCTCTAAAAAAAATGATACAGCAAAACAAATAATTTTTTATACAGTAAATTACGAAAAAAAGGATATGTATGAAGTTGAAAGAGAAAAGAAGCTTTTGAAAAATTTTGGGGTAATTTGGAGATTATAGTTTTTGAGAGGGAAAAAGCTATTAAAAAATAATCATAAACTTCGAATTTTTAATAAATTTCAACATTTGTCCCAATTTTTTTTTATCTAAAATTAAACTGAAATTGAGACTAGTGTGTAGGCAAAAAAAAATATGTCAATAAAAACTTAAGAAGACCTATTAATTAAAAAAAAAAAAGCTTAGATTTTTATACAAAAGAGAATAATCATAAAAACTTCTTGCATAAAAGTTTTATGATTATTTTCTTTATTTTTGTGTGCATGCCAGTATTTTTGTCTATCTTATCTATTGTTTGTCGTTACTTTGATACATAAAAAGTTATAGTAAATGATTATTTATAGATTATGTAAGCCTTGTTTCGATAAACTTCTTCATAAATATTATTAGAATAAGAAAATAAGCAGATAAATTGAATTAAGTTTCTATCATAAATTACAATCAACATATATATACTCTAACTTTTATAGTAACTCTCTTATCTAACTTCTGTTTATTTCATTTTCTTTTTCTTTTTCTTTCTTCTAAGTTCTTACGGAGAAGTTTATTCAAATAGGACAAAAAGTAATTTTCTTCATATCTATAATATAAAACTTGCTGGCATATTTTTTTGGCAATTTTTAGGGTTCAATTTTCATGTTTCTTCATTGTTGAAACAGTGGGCAGCCTTTACTTATTTCTATTCACACTTATTTGGTGAGATTGTCTTTATCATTGTCACTGTGCATATTTATAGAATATTATCTACCATATTTGGTTTGGTTAGAGGTATTTACTTACTTTTTTTTAATATTTTTTTATATCAATGATTGTAGTGTGAACTGAGATAGATGGCTGGAGGTGTTATTCGACAGATATTGAAGAGGTAACTCTAATCTCGTTCTCTTGTAAGCATTCGCTCCTCTCTTCATGATAAGTTTGGAATATCTATGTTTTGGGATATTTACTTTTTTGGTCCTTGTTGCATAAGGTATAGGAAACAGTAGTTTTTCTGGAAGATTTAGTTGTTAGATTAATGTGACAATACTACTGAAAAAGATTATCTGTATCATCATATCATTGCTGCTAATTTGTATATGATTTATCAATTCTTTTAAGAGTAATAGATTGAATAGACTGCACTATAGATTTATTATGCATAGTTGCATACAAAATATTCAAACATGCCAGTGTTTAGTTAAGAACACACCAATCTTTGGAATATTTACTTTTCTTGTCCTTGTAGTTAGGGGCCTAAAATGGAGACCATTATACTGAAAGTTGGGGGTTGGGATAAGAAATAAGAAATTGTTATATGAATATGAAGCATAGGGAACATTAGTTTTTCTATGATTGAGCTGATCATTTATCTTTACTTATAATCGCTTATTTGAGCAATATTGTTTGTTGTTAGAGCAATGTGACAATACTGTTAAAAAATATTTATCTGTATCATCAAATCATTTCTGCTGATCGGTAAAAGATTTATCAATTTCATTTAAGTCATGGACAGAATAGATTGCACCCTAGCTTTATTACACATTCAAAATATTTTAACATGCCAATCTTTAGTTGAAGCTGAAATGTGTGTAGTTGACAAACTTGCAAATCTTTCTAAGTCTTAAATGAGCATTTGAAGATGGACAAAGATAAATTTTAAAAAGAAAAGGAAAGAAAAAAACCTCCTGTAATGTGCTAACGGATGATGTGTAGCATCAATAACCGTCAAGCCAACCTATAGGTGGGGTTGGTTGGCTTCATGAGTTATTAGTTCTATGAAAACCTAATTTAATGTTAATTAATTTGTAGTAACGTGAGGTTTAGCCCTGATGCTATGATAAAGTTGCCTTTTGTGACCAGTTAGACAAGAGTTTGAATCAGGAAACAGTCTCTCTATATATGCAAGAGGAAGGCTACGTACCATGATCCTATCATATACTTTCATGAAGTGAGGAGCCTTCTGTTACTAGGGTATGTTAGTTTTTTTTCATTTGTAGTAAAGTCTTTTTTATTTTTTTTTACAATTTGACTATGTTCTATTTGATCCATTTTACTAAAGAAGAGCCTCTATTGGTCTTGTCTTCTCTTGTGACCAAACCACCTTATGTGAGTTTTTGTCATCTCCTCAATAAGTGTTACCTCATATTTCAGTTAGTTATATTTGTTTCAACTCCTACATTTTCTTGTATCTTTAGTCATCTACCTAATCATTCTCATATTCACTAGCAATGTTTTCTAACTTGAGAGTATATATAATCCTGCAGAGCTTTTGTAACGTGATTTATAAATGGTAAGTGTTTACCTTTTAAAAACAAGGTAAAACAAATATCCATAATGTGTATTAAACCATCATCAACTATAGTTGTATTATGTTTTGCAACATAGAATGCTTCCTAGAAGGTTATAATGGTGCTCATCCAAAAAGTATTCCATGTCAAAACACAACACCTTAGTCAATATTCTCTCACCTCTAATAGCTTACTTAGTTTATGTTATGTAGTTTGTACTCATTTTAAGTTTTAATAACAAATGAAAAGAACAGAGAAACAGTCTTGCAGTTGATTGGAAGTATAGAACACAAACAAAACTTGACTTTGAAACAGAACTTAACTTCAATTTCTCTCTGCCATCCGTTCATGATGAATGCTGGGTTTAAAAACATCGTTGCAGCATAAAGGATAATGGGTTTATGTCTTGATGTGCTGAGTTTACAATGTTTGAATGATTTGCAGAAAACAAATGGGGATGAGACTTTTGATCAATTTGTGTGATTGAGCTCTCCAAATTTTTGTTTTACCTTTTCTTTAGCTACAAAATTGCATGTAATTGTAGTGATTGAGCACTCAAATCAGCATTGTTTTGGGTCAATTGGGGGCATAAATAACATTATTTTTTATTGAATCACTGACTCACTTCTTAGCTTGCGAGTTTATGTTAATTTACATTAATCTATATTTCCTTTTGTCCTCAAAAAAAGAATATGTGAAAATCCTTTTGTTTCCTTTTGCATCTTCAATGATATCAAACAATATATATATAGCCTCACTTTTTTACGAAGACTGATATATTGCCTCCTTGATTGATCTATTTGGCATAAAAATAATATTGATTCTTTATTACACTCTTGGCCTAATTCACTCTCATATATTCTCAACAAAAGGAGGGTGAGCTCTGGTGTTGTGGTAAAGTTGTGGCTTGATAACTTGGTCATGGATTTAAAAGTAAACACAATCTTTTTGCACAAAGGGTAAGACCCTTCCCTATACCTTCTCATAGCGAGAAGTCTTCTGGCGTCCAATACGTAGGTTTTTTATATTCTCTGCCAAGAATTTAACATCAAAACATCACCCCTTGATTCATAACTCTACAATGTGATCATGATTGCAATTGAAATTTAAAACTTTGTTTTTTATCGTATTCTTACAATGTGGCTTGGGAGCTCGATCCTTGCGTGGTTTTCGCGATTTTTACGTCCCTTTTATTCTTATAAATAAGTATCAAGGATGAGATTGTGCTAAAACTGATGTGTCTAAAATTTTGGTTGGTATTTTTTTCTACTTTTAAAAGTCTCCCAAGCATCAGTCTTGCATTCATGGTAGTCAAAATCATGTTCCAACTTGTAGAATCGCACAATTCCACACTTTTGCCATAATCTCTGGATGAGCTGAATCAGTAGAATCGTTGTGTGGAATCGTAAAAACATTTGAATCGACGAGTTTTTCGAGTTCGCATGGGTCACATTTTTGTGTGTCAAATTTCAAAATTGGGTCAAGTTTAATTTTTGGTTTTTTAGTTTTAGGCTTCTGAAAACTTAAGCCTAAAAACCCCGACCCCAAAACCAACTTTTCTATAACCCTAACACAAAGAATCGAGAAAGAAAAAAGAATCTAGGAAAACACCTTTGCATACGTTGCTTAACTATTTCATCCTCAATATCGAACTTTATATCCTCTCTAACCCAAGCCCCAAAACTGCTGCACAAACAACCTCTTTTTCTCATTTCACTAGTTAATCTTGTTGATATGATTGACGAAGGACAGGGAGATGCTGAAGAGGGAGGAAACGAGGATATATCGAGTGATTAAGATTTTAATTTGGATGATCTATTTTAGACGTCCAACCTAGGTGTTAATGCCTTTTGTCTTGTACTAGGAGTAGGCACGGGGCATTGCTACACTATTTTATGTTTTTGTTTGTCATTTATGACTTATGGGTTCTGTATGGAGATTTAGTGATCGGCTTTCTTATGGAATCTATGAGTATGAATTTTAAGATTAATTACGTATTTGATTTGTGTTATAATTGTTTTTCCTTTTATTTATATTATGTTAAATGCATATATATATTAATTTTATAGATCTTGTAGAATCATAAGCTTTAAATTACGATTCTGTTGTTTACAATTTTATGACCCTTTTCTGAGTTTAAATAAAATCTCGAGTTTGACTATCATGGTTGTGTTGTGTGTCTTAACCATTGTCATTAGTTTATGTCTTGGTGTAGCTTTTCTATAAGTATATCGTACTTTTGCAATTTCATTTTGCTTTTTGTTTTATACTTAACACTTTGAAAACTATTAAATTTAAATTGTTACCTACTTGTTAAACAACTATTGAATTCAACATTATATTATGAGTTTATACTTCATCGATGCGTTAACGCAAACTTTTTACACTTTTGATAAACAAGAAAAGTGCATTTATTGTAGCAATTGAAAATTTTTCATTTGCAGGAAAATCTTTTAACTGGTCAGGTGGCACCATATATGATACATAAGCCCTATTATTCAATCAAAATTAAATTTGAATTTCATGCAATATGACGTGCAATTATGCTAGTTCTCATCAATTATATTTTATGATATAAAGAATACTTATCTTAGAAGTACATTGGATGGATTAGTCAATGTCCTAGGTTTAAGTCTTCCTTCTTAATAGGATTGTTGAGGTCTTTGGGTCCAAATAATCAAGTTGTCAAACTCGAAAGTCTATGTAAATTCATGAGGATTTTGTAAAATTGACTTGTAAATTCATGAAATCAAGGATTAAACTCATGGAGCTTACTTATATATAAAATAATATTAAAAAACTATTAATTACATATATGCATAAAATAATATTCTTAATAAAAAATTCAATATTTCAACTTCATGATAAAGCAAAGTAGCATGCTACAATAATAAAGTGTTATAGTATATTAGTACTAATTACTAAAACTGATTAAACTGAAGGGTTAAAAAAGACACTAGAAGGGGTTGAACAATATGTATGTGACTTTTGAAAACTTTTTGCAAACCTTTTAAGAAAGACATATGTAAAGATAGAAGACGTATAACATTGTGAGAGGTGAAACAACTTAGAAAACAAGTTTTATATTGGTTCGCTCTAACTCTTGAGTTACGTTCAAATCTTTTTTAACCTGAGAGGTTTTACTAATAAAAAACTTGATTATAACATGAATAATGACTTCGCCACTCTTGGCTACTAGTATTCTCTAAGCCACTTTTGGCTTCCTAACCCAAGTATTCTTAACTTCCACTTTTGGCTGCAAAACTTAATTACCTTATTAAGTATCTCAAGTATTCTTTAACACTAAGTCACTCTTGATTTTCTCAAAATTTATACAAAATAACTTACAAAGTGAGAATATGAATGTTTAAGCACATATTACAACTTAGTAAAGTTAAAGATATAAAAGAATTACATAGCAAAATCTCAATAGATATACAAGTTTAGGACATATAAGAATTTTTTCAAAAGAATGTATTAGAAGTTTAGGACATACAAACTAGATCTCAATATTAAGTTTATGGTAAAGCCTACTTCTCTTTCGAGTGATAACTTAGTCATATCCTTTGAAAAAGACTTCGGGAAATTCACAAGCAACAAATAGCTCGTTGATATCCAAATTTTCCTCTACATTTACTGAGCATAGAGCCATATATATTTGAAAGTTTTTTCTTACATTAATCTCAGTGTCAATAGTGTCAAAGTTTGAAGACTTAATGGCATTTTAAGTCGTAGATCCAAAAGTCAAGGTCTTATCAAGACAATTGAGAAGAACATGGTTAGAACATAACCAATTCATTCCCAAAATTACATTCAAATTGGACATGAGCAAACATATCAAATTGCTTGAAAATAGTCTATTTTTATTGTTATAGGACAATCTAAACGTGCAAGTGAAATTATGACAAACTTGTTGGTGGGAGTTGTCACAGCCAATTCATAGGGTAGAGGAGTTATAGACAATTGCAAATATTTGACATAGTCATATGATATAAAGGAATGTGTCGTGCTTAAATCATAAAGTACATCTAAGAGTATACCATTTATGATAACTTACCTTGAATTAGCTCATAAGATGTAACAGCCTCTAAGTCAACCATTGTCAATACCTTTATGGATGTATGATGTTTTCCAGTTGGTTGATCTGTGATGTTTTTGCTACTCTCCCTTGCATCGCTACCACTCTTTTGTAGTGCCAAACAATTTTTTGTAGTATGTTTCACCTTCCCACAATTATGGCAAGTAGGTGCCTTCTAGGGACAATCCCTCAAGTAGTGTGGTATGTTGTACCAAAAGCACTTAATTGAACCCTTTGTACTGCTGCTAAGCTTTGCACTTGTAGAATTTCCTATGTGTTGGCTTCTTTAGTTTGAATTACTATTTTCCACTCCATAAGGTCTCTGATAAGACTTACACTAATGCCTAAAGGCTTTTTTATTGTTCCTTTGGGGACCTCCAAGCTTCCATTAAGCTTGTCTAACCTTGGTGTTGTCTTCATATATTCAACACTTGCTTATCAACATTGGGAAGTTAGTAATCAACAAGTACCCTACAACTTGTTTGATGTTGGGACAAAGTCCATTTTCAAATTGTGAGCAAATAGTTTGCTATATAGTCTGACCAATACTTAAGGAGCTCATCAAATTTTGCAACATATTCCCTAATCAACATTCCTCCTTGCTTTAATTCTAGGAATTCTCTCACCTTACGCCTCTGAAGATCTTTTGAAAAATATTTCTCCAAAAACTTACCCTTGAAGGCTTCCTATAGGATGAAGTTGTCTACGCTCAAAATAGTGTGGTGCATCACGTGCCACCAGTTTTTTGCTTCTCCAATAAACATGAAGGTTGTGAAAGCCACCTTATGTTCTTCTAGACATGACATCACAACGAAGATCTTTTCCATCTCTAGAAACTAGTTTTGGGCTCCTTCAAGATTGAAAACATAATTAAACTTTTGAGGGTAGGCTTTCTTGAAAGATATAAGCCCCTTGTACTCTGTCGATTATGCCTCCTGGTCATGTTCAATAGTCACTAGAACAAGTGTCATTCGTTATAGTAGTTGTTGAGTATTAGCATCAAATGATCTTCTAGTCATTCTTGCCTAAAACAAACATTATGGTTAAATTTCAAAGTTATAAGACACAAGTTTAACTTGTCTTTGTTGTAGGTCATAGTAATAATGAAAATACACCTATTAAGTAATTTTCATTTGGCATTGTCATCTATAACAACCAATGTCATATTAAAACAATACTTCTTATCACTATCACGTGCAAATGGTAAGTCATCACACATACTATCTCGTATTACCTCAAGATAGTGCAAGATTCATATAATGCACACATCACACACATGGTTAGCTTTATACCCCAGTCGAGTCAAGATAATAAGTAGGCTCACGTGAATTGATCTCCTGTGCGGTGTATCTTCTAGAAATAGAAAGGTAAAACAAATAAACCCTATCAAAGTGTCTTCTTCAAATAATGGGTTGTGTATCCACCGCCCCTTGACGGCCTGAACAATAAGGCGAAAGATTGAGTGATAAAAACCTAGACATCTCTCTCTAAAAAATATATATAAGGAGTGAGTCATCTACCCAGTCTAGGCTTGTGCTTGCACAAATAGGAACTACAAGCAATCTCATGTATAATTTATACATATCAATCCATACAATGATTCTCGCATTTCTCTCCATATCGTGACATCCTATTTTCTTCTACTAATATTTGCAGTTAGGCCCTCAATGACTCTAGGTTCTCCAAGTCTTAGAGGACTTACACGATAATTCAATATTTATTTTTGGGTGTAACTAGAAGGACATATCCTATCTAATACATTGATCAAGATACTCTTGACCAACCATGGTAGTACATATCATACTGTAGGACTCCACCCCTCAGCCCTTTGAGTTATTACAACTTGGCATCTCATACTACACCTTAGGACTTCACAAGCTTATGGATATTCCTCAAGTATCATACTGTAGTCAACCTATTTCACCTTTGTTCTTAAGAATCGACACACATAATATCAACAACTACCTCCTTCACTCCTACTACAATTGAGCCTCCAATAATTGGTATCAACACAATGATTACCTCAAGACAATCAATTTGTCTCTACAAACAATCATAACAATAAGGGTCATTGTGTCACAAACTCACAAGCTTTACAATTTTAGGCTCTCCTATCTCGAATCATCATAGTCTGTCTTAAGACCCCAAGCTCTATGGTCACAACTCTTCGGCCTTACACTACTACATAGCATGAACAAGGCTTATCGCCCACCAAATATTCAATTAATAGCAAGTGTTTATACCCCAATTTTCATGGGATTCAAATCTTAATCACATCTTATGTCTCTTACATTGACTATTTTGAATTTGTTCTTCTAGCGCCCGTAATTATTCTTGGTGTCATTAATTTGGTATTCACTTCTAACGACATATCGAGTTTTATGGAGAATGACTTCCATTAACTAAGTCATGATATCATAATTAATTTCATAATTTGTTTGTCAGCTTTTATTTAAATTATTTTTATTAGATCCTTCATTTAACCAAATTAATCTAATTACTCTTTATATCATAATTTATTAATTATAAACTCAAACCTTGCAATTTAGTTATAAGTCCCACTTAGTCACCTATACATATAAGGAAAAGTTCATATTAGACTCGATTGTAGCTATAATGCACTAAAAATTTTAATGGAAGATTCCTTATACACATAAGAACCAAAACCAACCCTTATTTAATTTTCATGACATTTTGTATATCGTAATACCATCTATTAAGAGCGTTATTACTAAATGTTGTCTACTTGTTGTATCTTTTCATAAAGATCTTTGTTTGTATTCATTTTAAATCCACATTGAGTGAGACATATTCCATTATTTAAGTAATTTAATTTTCCTTCTAAATAACGCATTTTTTCAAATAAGTTTTATACCATATACAATTTTGAATAAACTCACTTTGATAATGTACTGAAAATGAAGGTCTTTCATCTCCAAACTCATTTCAAATATTTTTTCTTTTCTTCCAACTTTTATTATATCTCTTAGTATTTAATTCTATTATCAATAATTATTTACTTCGTTAATAAATTAAAGTAAAAATGTTTAATTTTTTGTCTATAGTATATACATTTTCCTTATCTTTGAGATTTTTATATTATATTATATCTTTATAATATATATATATATAACGTTTGATCCTATTTATATATAAATATAAATAAGACGAAATGTGAGGTATATATTGCATATATTTTGCCACCTCTATTTTATTTTTTTTGCATATAAATATATATTCACATTTCAATTCTTTCTTTGTTCTCATGTATATAAATATATAACTTTATATTTAAATACTTTACAAAAAATCTTCCCAAGCCAAACATTTATAATAGGTTATCTTGGTCCTTAAAAAAAATCAAGGTATAAACATTAATAAAATAATAATATATAATTATTCTAAAATTTTAAATATAAAGCACAAATATTACATCACACAAAATAGTTTCAAAGAGCTTCAAAATTTGTTCATCTTAATTGTTTTGAAATAGTTTTAACACCATAAAAGTTTAATATGGAGATAGTATTTGAGGCCATTTTTTTTCCATCACACAACATAAAAAAAATGACCCAAAAGGAGAAGAAAACTCCTTCATACTTTAGATTTTTGGATTTTAAATCTACTTAACAATGGTGAGAGAGAATGGCTCTAAGGTCTCCTCCGTTTTGCTCCAAGAGTGACAAAAGAAGAAGAAGAAAAATGTAGGAGAGGGATGGAGAGAAGGGAATGTGAGAGAGGGAAGAGAGAAGGAGAGGAAGAAACAAGGAAGTCTCGTGAGAGAAGGTTGTTGGGCAAGGACCCTTTAATGGGTTCTTAAATAGGTAGGTTTTTTTTAAAAGCTTTATTAAAAAAATATTTTAATTTTTTTTTTTACTTATTTCTATCTTAGGGTTGTAAAATGTTAGATTTATTTTTTAAAGCATCATGTACATTTATTTTTAATTAAAATAGTTAATCAAATCACCAAGTAGACATAAGCAGATGAAATCACTAATTATTTTTAGTTAGTGAAATTCTTATTTAATAAAATGAGGATGTTACATATAAACTATGAGGGATAAATAAAAATCAAAAATATTTTAAAATGGTTAACTTCAACTCTTGAACTATGTCCAGTTTTCCTTTAACACAAAGGGTTTCACTAATAAAAAAGTTAATTGGATGAGTATTGACTCTGTCAGTCCCAATTGTATACAAGTATTTTTTAAGTCATTTTTTGTTTCTCAACCCATGTATTTTTTTACTGTCACTTTCGGCTACAACACCTAATCACCTGATTAAGTTATTCTAATTATTATTTTACACTAAATCATTCTTGACTTTTATAGATTTTTACAAGATACAATAGCATATAGTGTGAGGATATAAAAGTTTAACATAGATTACAATCTTAACAAAATTATGAATATGAAATATTTTCATAGTAGAATCTCAAGAAGATATTCAAAAATACAAGATTTATGAGCGTTTAAGACAAAGTTCATCCAAGAGATTCTAGCTTTTTTTGTTGTCTCATCACTTGTTCAAGGTCTTGATGTATTGATATTTACAAATAGAAAGAAAAAATGTTTATTATGACTTAATATTCTTCTTTCTTCTCATTTTATTGTATATTAAATACATGATTTTTTTTATGTTTTTATATTGTAGGTGCTCTATTACTATCATAAGAGAGCTAATAGATTTTGTTCTTTATTTTTTTTCTTTTTAATTTTTGAGTTTCTTCTAAATATTTCTACTTTAATCCTTTCTTGTAAACAAAACTCCTGACTTCACTTATTTTTTATATGTTCTAACATAATTTATTCACTAATAAGTTAAGATTGGTACTTTACAAATTATGGTATAGGCCTTTAAAAAATTTTATTTAGCCTATAAGTTATATAGTTATATAATTAATTCACGTTTTGTTTAATCATATAATTTGGATTACATCAAACAATCAAAATTTACAATTAAATATTATTATAATATTTTTATAAAAGTATAATGTTTCAAAGATTGTGTTAATATTAAGAGCTTAGAGTTTAATAACTTGTTTGACTGGGGCATTTAAGGTCCTCAAAGACAAGGTTGCTTGGGACAAATTAACGTGAGTGTGTATTACTTTTTTTTATTACATCAAAATGAGGTTTACTTATGATTTCAATTTCCATATAACAAATCGTCAAATTAAAATCATCTATAATAAAGTTTGAAAATTGTTACCTGAACACGTATTAAGTTTCTTGATTTATTTAAAATATTTCTATTTAATATTTGTTTGGATTGAATTATTTTTAGATATTGTAATTTAATTGGTAGAAAAAGAACTGTTGGCGTTAGTAATTACGATTATAATAATAAAAAAACTGTAATATTAACAAATAAGCTAACTCTTCTTTTTATGATAAACATGATTCTATAGTTTAAATCTAACAGTTTGTTTTTTAACAAACTTTTGTCTTCTTATTTTATGTCCAACAATTGATTGATTTGATACAAAATAGATTATCTCCATTCTCATAATTATTTTTAATCCAACATATTCAAGTAGAAAACTTATATCACATAATGGACAGTGACGAGGATAATAATAATTACAATAATCAACTATAATTGTAATTCATTATTAAAATAATCCATTTTGCATAAATATTAAAATGAGATTATTTTAATAATCTATTTAAATTATTCAAATAATCTTACTAATCCAAACAATAATGTATTTCTTTAAATAATATTTTATTTCAAAATAAAAAGTCAGGATTACCTAAGAAAAAAGCCTATAATAAATAAGCAGACAGGCACAAGTTAATTTTTTTGTTTCAGTTTTAGCAAACAATTTTTTTATCAGTACATATGAGATAATTTTAATTATATTGATAAGAATATTTATAGCACATAGGAAGGCCTTATTTCTTATATAATATTAGAATTCAAACACACGCATGCAATTATCTTGATCATACAATTTTGAGAATTTAGTTTTAATGTACTACCAGCTAATGTGATTACTATCGCATTCGCATCTAATAACATTTTATTATTCATTAAATAAGTTTGACACTTTAAATGATTAATAACATAGGGAGTTTCTTTAGAGAGATCTATTTATCAGTGTTATTCAATTGTGAAGATAAGCTAGTGGTATTCATGGGGACCTGTCAAACAAATTTATAACATCAAGATTTTTATATATGTGTAGTGATCTGAACTGAAGTTAATTTATAACTATAGTAGTCTATAACTATATGCTAAATATTCTTTAAAAATAGATTTTTTGTTTGCATCAACAAGGTATTGATAGTAATTAATGTAGCATTTCAAGAAACTATATTTGAAATTGACAAGTTCCCATGATAACAACATACCAAATTCAATATGTTACAAGTAAGGACCGACGGCAAGAGTTGTTGATGTGTTCCTATTGAAAGAAAGAGCTTACATTTGAAGCTGTTGACACGAAGCTATATATACATGATAGTGTTACAACTTATTATGCGGTCACATAAGAACAGCATTTGAATAGTTGTTTTTTAATAGAAATTACATTCGTTTGAACGAGCCTACTTCAATTTTTACAATAAAATATAACATGTGATTATACCAACTCAAAATTAAATTTATTTATGAAATACATTTAGAATAATTAAATTTTGTGTTAATTTAGTTGAAACTTTTTCCATTTTATTTCTTATAAACTTACTTTTAAAACAAAAATATTAAATAAAAATTACTTTATTTTAAATTTAATTTTAATTAAAATAATTTTATACTATCTAAAATAAAACTTGCAATAGTTTATGTTAATTAACACTCATCAAATGACCAAATCTAAAGTCAGTTCCTGTGAAAGAAAAGTAACATGAGATTAAATTCCACTGCTTTTAGAGCCTTACCTAACTTCCACATACCTCCACTTAAATAAACAACAAAGCCAAACACGACAGACACACACAAAACACTTGTATTCTCCAACTCTCTTTGTCCATGTATCTCTTCTTTTCTCCACATATTATTCTCTCTTATGTATCCATATAGATAAACTAAGTTAGTGAGACATATAATAAGAAAGTGATATATAGATAAATACATATTCGTAAATGATAATAAATTTAATACATATTTTTTTAACGTAGATACCAACAAATTAAATTTGAAATTGAATTTTTTTAAGAAAAATGAGTGATAAAAGGTTATTTAAAAAGACATTGAAAAAATAAAAAAATAAAAACTTAAAAATATATTTGAATTTTAATGAACCTAAATCCATAAAAATAATTTGAATGTAGGTATAATGGAATGGACTTTCTTAAAGCCCAAATCCAATGAATGTTGATAGTCCAAATCCAAATCCATAAAAATCACTTGAAAATACATCAAGTAGAATTAGCTTCTTTGAAGTCTCAACATAAAACAACACCTAATATAATTACAGACACTTCACCTAATATAGCTTTAGTTCTACAAGACATAGATAGCACAAAGCACAGCACTTTGCATGTATAACTCCCATACGTGTCTACTTTTCTGCCCTCCCAACTCCCAAGAGAAGACTAACCAAAGAGTAAAATAAGAAGCACCGTCCCAACCTCATTTCCAAGTTTCTCATCTCTTCTTCTCTTCTCTCCTCTATCCACTCTCTTTTTTTTTTTTTTTTTTGAACACAATTATCTTGTACAAGAGACAATTCTGTATTAATCAGACAAAACTATTATAAGCAACAACGTCTGGCCTCGGTCTCTGAATATGTAACGTGGTTGCATACCATACCAGAGAACCTTTTCTTTTTGCCAAATTTTTAAATTGTCTTTAAACAGTAGCAGTAAAAACTCTGACTGGAATAATACCTAACCATACACGTCCTTGTGTAGAGAGGGGCTTGACCTCAATCCACATAACTCGACCTAGAAAGTTATGTAAAGGTGTGTGTATATGTATATATAAAAGGATAGGATTTATATGCTTAAGGTCGTGTTTGTGTCTCTGATTTTTTTTTTTTTTTTTTTTTGGTTTTTTCAGAGACCCAAACCGAGCGCAGCCTTCACGTCTAGCCTCCATGCAAACCCGCCACAGTCCAATCTCCAAACATCACACGGCACCATCTTCGTGCACTTCTCGTTGCGCCACGTGTACTGCAACCTAACCCCGCAGGTGAACGCCGGGTGAGAGTAGCAGCCCCACGCAGCGCTAGCACTATCCTTCAGCTTCAACCACACCACGATATCCTCACCCTCACCCTCACCCTCGCGCTCCTCCAGCACCATCCTCTTGTACGCATCATTCACCCACCGCACCATCAAGCTTCCGTCACAGACAAACCCCGGACACGTGTCAGCTTCTAGACTCTTCACTCTCTCCGCGTCCGTACAACCTAACCCTCCCCCTCCATCCCCCATGCACGTGCCTGTCACGCTCTCCACCGTCACCCACGACTCCGCCACCTTCGTCGCCATAACAAGATCTGAACCCTTAGTTCCCACACCTTCCTCCGCCGCCGTGCGCGGCGGCGGAGGATTCCGATTCTCCACGATCTGAATCTTCTCCACCGTTAGGTCAAGATCAACGTTCTTACACCACGAATCTCCGGCAAGCGAGTCTCCTTCCGGCGCGTCCTTCTCCGGCATCAACTGCAACGTCACAACAGCCATGTCGGATGATTTACCGTTACCGTTACCGTTAGTGTTACCGTTACTATTCCTTCGCACGTATCCACTGTTCCTCCGAATCCTAACGTACTTCCTCTTCGGTCTCTTCCCGAGGACTGACACGTGGTTGCTCTGGCTAGCCTCGCCGGGGGATGCGGCGGCGGAACTTCCGGCTACCGGCTTGGGTGCGATCGGGCGGAAGCGGAGCATTATTCTGTTAACGTGAGAAGCGGCGTTGGTGTTGCCACACGCGGCCACGCGCCACGCGTCTCCACCGTCCATCGCGGTCTGAGGGAGGAAAATGGAAATAATAGCGAAAGCGAGAGTTAGATCTTTCTCTTTCTCTCTCTTGGTTTCTCTCTAGCGATTCTTTTGGGTTCGGTGCTGTGAGATGGAGCGGAAGCGATAATGATAACGGCAGCACGGTGGCTGGGTGAGCGAGCGCCACGTGTCCAGGGTACAGGGGGAACAGAAAGGGAAGGTGATTGGAGCAAATTTAGTATGTTATATCTTTTCAGCTTTCACAGTACAATTGCTACCTAGAACCTTAAATGTATTAGTTAATAAATTTATATTGAAATTATTTTTATAAAAAATATTATTTATATTCCCTATCATAGTTTTATGTACAAAAAAATACTTCTTAATTTTAATTTATTGCTAATGTAAAATTTACAACAAGTACTTCTGTTATTCTTGTTAATAATACCATATCTTTTAATAATAAGATGTCTTTTCAAGCTATTTTAATATAATTTTTCATTATATTTTTTATTTTTATTTTGTGTACATAAATATATGAA